>PVIR01000096.1:174453-282599 GCA_004026965.1 Petromus typicus | reverse complement strand
CTGTCACACTCATACTCTTCCACCTTCCATTCCAAGATCAAGAAGATTGAAGGAAGACCTTTCCTAGATGCCAGTTCCATGACCTTGGACTTCTGCTTTCAGAACTATGAACCAAATCAGCTTCTATAAATAAACTGTCTAGCTGTAGCGTTCTGAAAGCAACACAAAACAGACTATGCTACTCAACAATTACAGAAACAGTCAACAAAGTTACCAATAGCAGCTAATTATGGGAAACAATTTTCAAAAAAGAGGGCTCCAACTTTTACTTAAATGGATGCACCTGGACGCCATAGTCCTAAGGGAAATAAATAGGACGCAGATGTGTAAATGAATAGGCAAGCTGCTTTCAGTTAATCAATTTCCCATAGCTACAGTTACTCCCAATTCAAGAAACTGATTACCAAAAAAAAAACTATTTCTATCCCTTGAAACTGCTTTATTATATTTAAACACAGTAAAAGATGAAAAGCATTGTAAGACCAGAAGTGTCCAACACGGACACAGGCAAGCATGTCTTACACACTCAATTTGGATGTACTGGCCTACACAAAGTTAAGTATGGCATGTTTCATTAGGCTGACTTGGCGCTGACATTCTAAAAAATCTCAGAGCATGAAAAGCAGAACGTCCTTGTCTGTAAATTTGCAGAACCAAAAAGTAAAGGAAAGCATAATTCTTTTCACATAGCCTCACAGCTGATTTTTATTACACTATTATTTGCAATAATCTAAGGAACACAATGCAGCAAGGTCAAGATTACAGGACCACATTCTCTATCCTCAAAACCAATAAATATATTTTTCAATACACTGTATTATATTTTTCAATACACTGTATTATATGACACGTTCAGTAAAAGTACACAATAAACAAATTATTGGTTAAAGTTTAATATAATTTGATGTATATACTATGCCTAGCGATCTTTATTTTCAAATTACTGCAAAGAAATACAAGAAAGCTATAGCAGTCCACGGAGCATTAGTTTCTGGGAAATGCACCAGCATCTGCTCCCCCTGCTACCCAAGACAGCAAATGACAATGTCACATCTAGACTTTCATGACAAAAAAAAATCATTCAAACTGGAAAAGGAAAAGTAGAGACAGAGTTGGAAAGGAAAAAAGAACAACAGAAAATAATATAGTTAAAATGCAACCAAAATTTGCTCTAAAGAAACTGCAAAGTTTTCATGTGAGTAAAAAGGCAATTAAAAGCATTTAAGCAAGAGAAAATAAATTTTATTCCAGCTTCTGTATAATATGTTGCTCTTATATTCACTTTTATGCTGGACTGGAAAACAAAGAACATGCTCAAAGTCAAGACCAAGACCAGGTTCTTTATTCTAACAGAGTACAGCAACACTCTCCAGAACATACATTCAGCTCTAATGAACAGTTTACTTCTGGCACCTGTTCATACTTATAAATCTGTGCACATGAAATATCAGTTACTAAACATCTTATGTATCATCCCAGAAACTAATGTATCCTACAGAATCTTTTAGAAGAACTCAGGGTTCAGTTCAACAAACACATGTATCGTGTGCTAGGGACTAGGAATAAAAGTGGAGAAGGCAACACATTCCTATGCCCTTGAGCATCTAACAGATTAAACATACTCTTCAATGTAACACAGGAGGACAAGTTGGGTTGTAGAGTTATGTAAGAGCAGGAAGGAGCCAGGAGAATCTGCAATGGTGACAAATACCATCTGAGGGACAGACTAACACCAGGATTAGTGAATTAGGTGAAGGAAGAAGGCGACCACAATCCAGGAAGAAGATAAAGATGTGACCTAGGAATGCACTATAATAGGAAAAAAGACAAAAGAGGAAGAGTTCAGTAAACTACTGTGAGAAATCCAGAGGAAAACATGTTTACAAGAATGAAGAAAATCTCCTGCAACCGCAGTATATCACTGGCAGGATGTGTGAACAGAGAAGAATCTTAGACAGCTTCCACATGAACAAACAGAACTGGCTGGTGACCCCACAAATCCACAGTCTATCAGGTAAGAAATTCTGAGCTTATTGGCACATTAATTTAAGCTACTTGAAAAACATTCAAGTGTATAAATCTTAAAAAACAGTTGGCCATAGTAATTTAAAGCTCAAAGAAAAGTCATGAATAGGGTCAATTATGGCAGTGAAAATCAGGAAGGTGAACAAGATTAACCCAAGTGTCTAAAAAAAATCCAGTGACTTAAGCATTAAAACTCTTGGACAGTTTAACATTAAGGAGCAAATAAGAGTTTTACTTCATTTTCTTGTTGAGTAATCATCAAAAAACAAGGGTCTTAAATGTACCTACAAAAAGGAATTCTTACAAGCCTACTGTAAAATCTTCAACAGCAATTACAAAGGCATTATTTTTTCTCCCTTTTGGAATATTCAAATGCCTAAGATGATTTTCCTTAACATTTTATACTGATTGAAATGAGATTAAAAATTCAGTGATATTTTAATTACCAATTTTTATTGGGAATAATGTATCTCAATACTATTTTAGCTACTATTACACAGAACAGAACCTAAATCACAGAAGACACCTAATGTTTGTGGTTAATAAAATGTAGACTTAAAATTTAAATTCCATTTATAAAGAAATTACACTTAAGATGAACTCAACAAATTAAAATATGTTGAATTCATCTTAAGTGTAATTTCTTTACAAATTAAAATATGAAAATAATTAACTCAACTTACGAAAAATTATACAAGATGAACCAAATTAAAATACACACATTTTAAATCCCGAAAAGATTTCCTCATAAATTTTCTTCCTATGAAAAAGATATATTTACAAAGTAATGAACAATGCTAATTAAGTACTATAGTTTCAGTACCTCACTTGTCAACCGTATGAGAAGAGCTGCGGCCTCCGAATATTTGCTTTGACTTTTTAAAATTTCAGCACTAAGCAATACACATCTTTCAGCCAATACCATATTCCTAAAGGAAGACAGACAAGAAAAACAATCAGTACTGTAATACTACTACGCCCTAAGTTTCCATGTGTTTTCAGCGAGACTGATTACAGATTTTGAGCAAAAAAGTTTCTATCTGCATTTTCAACCTACCAAAAATTTGTTTAAAAACTTCAGAGAATTCTCATAATCCATCAAAACTTTCTATAAATCATTTTATGGTAAGAATGCAATGCAAAGTCACATTTCAGGTATGCAAGAAAGCTAGAATTCAACTGGGACCTCTGAATTACCTGATTCACAAATAAAAATTGCTCTAAGCGACAGGAATACAAGAATTTCACCTGTGTTTCTCTTGCCTTTCTCACTACAAACTCTGGTTTACTGGTTCCTGGGGAAGCTCAGGCATTTGCCTCCGGTAGTAACAAGGAGACGTTCAACCTAGATGGCACAGGCATGTGCTGCCTGATTTCTCGGCCCATTTCTTCTCTAAAGATACGTAGGTGATTTTTCTTTGTAAACTACTGTGCTTTGCTTCCTGACTACCATCAATCAGGCTAGCAGCCTTCCTCCGTGTCCTTCCACCATGCTGTTTCTTCCCTGGAGCCTCTGATCATGGAGTCAAACCTCCTTAACTCTGACTCAAAATAAACCTTTACTCCTCTAAGCTGTGTGTCAGGTACTTTGCCTTAGCAACAGCAAACTGACTAATAATGTCCACTATGGAAGGCCACTGTGAACAATATTTATAAACTGTAACTTATTTTCTTAAAAATTACTGTAGTGATGTGTCATAAACATTTTATAAATTCATGGTTTTTCATCCAAGATTTATATTTTTAAGTCAAAAATTTTAATTTTTCCTCAACATTAATATAATCCCAGCACTTGGGAGGCAGAGGCAGGAGGACTGCTGTGAGTTCAAGGCTAAGCTCAGGGCCAGTCTGAGCTTAGTGAGATCCTGTCTCAAAAAAAGAAAAAAAATAGCAGTTTATAAGAATAATAATACTCAGTCCTTTAAAGATTTTTTTTTTTAGAAAAGTGAAATCAAAGGATGGAAATAAAGTTTTTGTATACAGGGAGAGGAGGAACTTGAGGGGAGAATGGGATAAAATAGTTTTCTGCAGTAAATTTTATAAACTCTCTTTAGTCCTAATACTATTATTTTACTTATGTTTTTACTTATTTATGTCTGATTCCTCATTCATTTTCCCAGATGATCAGTTGCTAAGTCAAGCTATTTTGACCTTGTCTTATAAAAAGCAAAAAAGCAAATAGGAAAAACAGGATATAAAACAATAATTTTTCATCTTAACTTCTCTGACTATACTGACTTAAGAACTTAAGGCATAAAACAAAGAACTACTTCTACCTAACAGCAATGTAAATGCCATGTTTACCTGTAAGTGAGCAAAGTATAAATATCATAGTCACCTACTTGCAGATATCCCTGTATGTCTGAATTGCTGTATCCATGTAATGAGCAGGGTACGGCCTAGGTGCTCCAGGCTGAAGAAAAGCTGACACTGCTGCCATTTCCTAACAGAAAAGATATAATTTATACTACTTCAAAAGGACACTCTTTAGTACTGAGAAAGCTTAAAAATTGAAATGATACTAGTTGTGGTATTTTACTATACATATATAAATTTCAAAGTTTAGTACAGACTCAAAAAACATATTTGCTTTTATCTTAAAATTCTCTACTCAAATTTCATTATTTGATTCAGTATTTAAATGAAATTTCCAAGAAGACCTGGTTTAGTTTATGGCATACAGAAATATCAAATGAGTCTAGATTAAGATTTCTAGCTGGGCAAAATGATGCATGCCTGTAATGCCAGCACTCAGAAGGCTGAAACAGGAAGATCTTGAGGCCAGACTGGGCAACACTGTGAGTTAAGGACAGCGTAAATTACACAGCAAGATCCTGTGTCCAACAAGAACAACAAAAAAGATTTCTGCTGTACCTCCTCCCTGCTCATCCTTAAATCTTGATCAGCAGAGAACAAATTAATATGACTACACAGATAACAGTCATGGAATACTTAATGATGAAGATACAGTCTGAGAAATTCTTAAAGCAATTTTGTTATGATGAAAACATGACAGAGTGTATTTATATAAGCCAATGTGGTTTTAACACCATTAGGTGGTAAAATTTTTATGCACTATTATCTTGTGAGACTATGGTATGTGCACTCCATTGTAACCCCACACGTCATTATCCAGTGTGTAACTACATTTTTTTCCAATTTTGTGCTTTTTCTTATAAATACCAAGAGATGGCAGCCATATACAAGAGGAAATAGCACTGAAAAACCAGGCATATTTACTATAAAATGCTACATGCATTCCTAAAAATAGTTATGGTTCATAAAATCTACCCTAAAAGTAACAAACCTCTGAGAAAAAGGTTTAGTCCTCTTGCGGACTATTCATACATGTTACCAAAGCACAGAGACATGAAATGACACCTTGGAAGATGACCTGTATAAGCCAGACAGGAACAAGGAAAGATCTGAGTCTCTGGAGGGGGAGACCATGTGCATGCAGGGACAGACATTCCAGTTTCTTTCAGTTACTTTCTTAAAATGTAGCCAAAGCCCAGGCTATATAGTTCAGTGGTACAACACGAGCCTAGCAACTGCAAGGCACTGTGATTGATTGCCAAAGCACTGCAAAAAATATCAATCAGTAGAAATAAACACCAACCAAGGCACCAGCTGCATAAAGCATTGCTTGATCATTAAGAAAATCCTTCTTTGCAGTATGATAGCAGCTATATGCCAAGTCATAATGCTGCACCAAAAAACATAAGTCAGCCATTTTCCTGATCTGAAGCTCTGGTGCTTCTGGTGGATACCTGCAAATACACAATAAGTAAAGAAAGTAACTTATAACTTATGACCACCGACACCACTGAACAGAAATGTGTTAACATCCAAAGCATGAGGAAAACCAATCCTGCTTTATACGAATACTATCCCCAAGGAGTGTCACTTTTCAAAACTATTTGGAAACACAATGATATATTATTTATTTAGCTTATAAGAACATCTCAACAGCAGGCAGCATTTTCTCCATGGTCAAATTATGAAGCAGAGGGGGAATTCCAGGTGATTCATGTATATTTACAACCAGCAGAAAAATTAAAATCTGAAAAGGACTGATTTTATTTTTTCTTAATGCAGGATTTTATATTAAAAAATTTGCTAAATGTATGCCCAACCTACAACTCATAGGCATACCATTTTAGATACAGAAGAGGTATTCCCAAATATCTAACCTATCTTCTTATAATAGAGAAAGACACCCAAAATAAAATATCACTCTCCGATAGTTTCAGAGATTACTTTTTTTGATGTCCAATCAGTTGTTTTTCAAAGTAACAAAATGTACTTATATTCACTATTCTTACCTACTTGAGCTTTGACCAATACAACACCAAGAAACTAAAGAGTTATATTTTTGTAGGACATCACGTAGTCAAATACTATACAGAGTGAAACACAGAAAAAACAAAAATTATATTTTACTTACAGCAGCCCAGATGTATTTTTTAATTCATTAATGCTCTTTTCTGGAACTTTACTGCCACTAAACCATTTTTTAGTTGCAGAAAATAGAGATCGACTCAAACCTTTTCTTGATATTAGCTAAGAAAAAAAGAGTAAATGTGTTGACAACGGTGAAGTATTTAATTTTACATATAAAAGAAAAATTGAAATAACTAAAAAGCTTTAATAGTGAAGTTCATTTTTAAAACTAATACACTGATAAAATCCTGGTAGAAATGGAAATTCAATAGAATTTCATCACTGAGGAGTAATTTCAACCAGGTATAGTGGTGTACACCTATAATCCCATCACCTGCACTTGGAAGTCTGAGACAGGACGACTGCCATTGAGTTGAAGGCTAGTTTGGGGTACATAGTAAGTTCCAGGTCAGCCTGAATTATACAGCAAGACCCTGCCTCAAAATCCAGGGGGGAAAAAAATCCTGCCTCAAAATTCAGGGAAATTTTG
This sequence comes from Petromus typicus, assembly GCA_004026965.1. Taxonomy (NCBI): domain Eukaryota; kingdom Metazoa; phylum Chordata; class Mammalia; order Rodentia; family Petromuridae; genus Petromus; species Petromus typicus. The sequence continues at coordinate 275,641 of PVIR01000096.1, read as the reverse complement.
GTAAGTCCTAAGACTGCTCGGTCATAAAGCAAAATACAAACTCCAAATACATTAAGTAACTTGTACTGCTACATTCTTAATCTGCTCTTTACTTAAATTAAAAAATAATAATAACATAAAAGTTAAACCTTACCTGATCATTTAATTGCCGAATTGTTTTCTCTATATGAGGCAAAAGGCCACGAAATGTAAACTCCTGTATAAACTGTCGAATTCTATCATGATCAGTAAGTGTTAAACATGCACCATGAATTACTCCAGTATTTGCTTTCTTTATCTCATGTAATGATGCAGCAGATTTTACATGATCTGGGCCATCGATGCTGTTAGAAGACTCACTGGATTGGTCCAGTTGAAGCGGGTGGGTTCTAAAGTTATTTGGTAAGCCATCTACTGAAAAACAGATCTCTCTTTTACTCTTGGAGTGCAAAAGAAAACTGAAAACACTACTATATCATTACAGAAAAAAGAAAAATTTTGGGACTCTTTATGTATTTTAATAGTCTAAAATACAGTATTAACATTTTCCCCTTTAAAAGAACTCGTTATTATTTGTTACATGTAACAGAAATTTAACAGTTTAGGCAAATCAAAAAATAAGGGAAAAATGTAGTTTTAAAATAATATGAAAATTACTTTTAAATAGTACAACTAAGTCATAATACATGACAACAAAAAACTTACAGCTATCACTGCCAAACTGTAATTTACAAAAATATAGCCCAAAATCATGTGAACTTGGGAAACAATGCTATACATCACATTTCCCTTGCATTCTACAAATATTTTTAAAAAGAATTCTAATACATTACTTTTTTAGAGTAAAAATTTAAATATCAAAAAGAATCAAACACAAAGGACTCAGTAAAATCTGAAGTTAACCTGCTCTCATTATCTTTTTGTTAGGAAAATTCCCATCTTTTATCTATTAAGGTTAGCATGCCTTGACAACAATGTATTTTTTTTAATTTTTTTTTTAGCACGTATTTATTATACATATCAATCATATCACTGGGAATTTGTACCTTTATACAACACAACTGAATTCTTTAATTCCCATTCCCCTCCCCTCTCTTCAATCCTTCTTTCTCTCCCCATGAAGGGGAACAAAGGAAGGGGAAGAGTAAAAGAAAGGAACAGGAAAAAAACCAAGAATGGAAAGAAAAAAAATGGAAACAAAAGAGTTGAACAAATGTATTTTTAATCAAGAGAACTTAGAGAAAGTATATCAAGACCTTTGACTTCGTTATCTAATCCATCCAATGAAAGCAAGTTACTATCATAATTCTTATTTGAAGTTATAGTACAAGGGCCATCTTCACATGATTCCTATCAAAATAAAATAAGAAAGCATTAGCAACTATACTTAATTACCAAATCCATCAGTAACTATGGCTGTTCTGTTAACTATTGGCTTCATTTATTTTCTACAATGATGCTCTTCTTCTAGTCCTCTAAAGTCCTAACTTCTTTCAAGTATCTTAATCTATGTCACCCACACCTCTTAAATTCTTTTCCACAATCATCTACTACCCTAATTCTCCTAGACTCATACCTACGAAGCTTAAAGAATATAGGAAGGCAGGTAGCCTACTACAGTCAGGCATGGGAAAAAGAAAGGTAAGAGTATAAACTCTTACAGGGCGTGGATACAATGTCAGAAGGTTGGGGTAAATTCTGAACACAGTATTTTTTTTAAAAACTATCTAATGTAATGTTTATTTATACAAAAGCACTGGCTTTTCAGTCAACACAGAAAACAAACCTGATCACTCAATGAGACCAATAAATATGGATGTTTATTCTGAGTATCACATTGTAAGGACACTATACAAACTTAGTAAGAAGAATGTAACCAGGAAGGAAATCATCTCAAAACACTCTTGAGAAAAAACTTGAAGAGATTAGTGTACTTAGCTTGGAAAAATAAAAAGGGAGTCATCAGTATTTGTAAGTTGTCTTAATGCATAGATAAAGGCCAATGTGTACAAGGAGAGAGAAAACTTGGGGTTGATTCTCTCTGATGTTCAGCAATAAAATCAGTTAATCACAGCTAGTCTGGAGACTGAAGTAGGAGAGCTGCCCAGTATGAGGCCAGTTTGGGCAACAATTTAAGACTCTCTCAAAACAAAATGTTTTAAAAGGAGCTGGAGATGAAGTTCTGTGATACAGCACTTGCCTAACATGCACAAGACCCAGAGTTCAAGTCCCAGGACTGCAAAAAAAAAAAAAAAGACTGAATCATCTAAGGAGCTGGCTGGCAAGTATCATCAGTGGATGAAATCACTCAGAAACTTAAAAGGAAATAATGTATCAGGGATTGGGTTTGATACCCTTTACTTTATTCATCAACCCTAGTGTTTTAGGATTCTAAATTACAGAATCTCTCATAGCCTTGTATGGTATTAAAGTTTTAAAACTACATGAGCTATTTAAATTTCCCCTTTATAGTTTTAGATGGCTAAACTCTAAACTGAATTTTTCTGTACTGCTTCTCAGTAGGGCCCTGAAATACCATTTTTTAAAAAATGAATATATCCAATAGTTCTTCCCTGACAAAAGATTTTTCCCTAACATAACCTTTTTAAAAAACAATAAACATCTCACTATTCAAATGAGTAAAATACTGAGTAGCACTGTGTCTAGATGACACTTTCTGTATAAAAGAAAAATAAGGCAAATAAATTTTAAATAATATCTATATTAGATCAATGACTTTGAAAACTCTACTATTTTTAAAAATATTATCACATAATATATGGTAATTTAGTTGTACAAAATATATCTCCATTTACTTAAGTTGTTCTTCTAAATAAAAAAGTCAACTCTTGATTATCAAACTAAGCCAAGGAATGTGGTATTTGACTACCAACAAGTGGCATACAGTTATAAAATGTAAAATCTACAACTACCTATTTCAGCCAAGAAAACAATTATTAATCATAGTCTAAAACTTCAGATTAAAGAAAGAGTAAGGAAGAAATAATACTTCCTAAAAATTATGAACAAAGGAAAATAAAAGATGGGGAAAAGCCCACTCATCTAAAAAGTATAGGCTCCAAAAGTGGCCATAAGGACAGCATGTTGAAAATGTAGGCATGCAACCCCACAGCACGTGGATAATTAGAATTGACTGTAAGCATTCATAATGAACTAAATGGACAAGTAAGTTAAAAATTCTCTATAAGTGAACCTAATTCAATTCTAATTGTGTAATTTTATATTTAACAAAAGAAAAACTTAACTCTAGTATATACCTGAAAAGAGCTGTAGTTAGTATAGAACAGTTTTTGGAACACTGATTTAAGCACTCACAGCTGAGAGATTGAAATTAGCCAGACTGCACAATAAATATTAACAATTGTACTAGCTAAACCAAGACAAAAAATTCTATAGTTAATACTACCATGTCATAAAACTGGAATAAAATTTTGAAGTTTGCTTCATTGTTGTTTTTACATATACCTGGTTTTGAATACTATTTTTCTGGAGATACTGACTCCAAGGATCTGGTATCTGTTCATCTGATGCTCGATTTGACGTTCGAGAATTAATTTTAAGTAAATAGCAACCCTGAGTTCCATATTTTTGTTTCATTTCTTCATAAATTGATTCAGCTCTAAAATTTAAAAAATGGAAAAAACCTTGTAGTCACCCGAAAGTAGATCTTAAGACAACAGATCTTAATACCCAAAAAAGGCAAAGAGAAAATTAATAGATTAAAAAATTAAAACGAAAATCACAAAACTTTGGAAATCCTTTAAAGCAATTACCAGAATATGTTCCATGGCATAAAATTTAGCAAGATTCTCCTGATCTACTACTCAAACAGAAAATTCTAGTGGTCAAACTAGTTTGGGGAAACTAGGAAACAAGCTCCTCTACAGCACAGACCTTCTCTGAGCCTTCCATGCATCAGGTGTGCACTGTCAATTCCCAACAAGCAGCTTTAATAAGTGGAGACATCTGTAATGGGGAACCTTTTAGAGCCCTCAATGGTACAAACAGCCTGCTTCCACATGCTGCCATAGGTTCGCCACCACCAGTATGTATCATCACTCTTTACCTCAAATATTAGAACTAGTCTTTAGATGATAAAACTGGGAAATTTTTAGATGACACATACTGATAATCAAAAATAATAAAAGATAATTATACTACCAAAAGACTTAAAACACAGGACATAGTTCAAAGGAAGGAATGAAACCTTTATTACACAAAATCCACCCAAACTTCACAGTAGCTGGAGCTATGAGCTATTTCTCAGCTACAGCAAAAAGCGTTCTGATTTCTAAACCTCAAAAAGCTAAACATGAGCTGAGCATGGTGGCACATGCTGTAAATCCAGCACTTGCGGGGCTAAGGCAGGAAAATCACCAAGAGTTTGAGGTCAGGCCCGGGGTACATAGTGAGTTCAAGGCTAGCCTAAACTACATACCAAGATCTTGTCTCAAAAAAAACAAAAAGAAAGAAAGCTAAGTATGCTAGTTAACAGTAAATAATTCAAATGACAAGACAGCCTAAGAAGCAAACAATACAAACTACAGAAAATGAAATTCTGGTCCACAGGGCTAACCCAGTTTTTAAAGTGAGTATCTGTTTAGTCAATCAGCTCTCTAGCAGGGGAGAGCCCTGGAAAATGTGAATGCATATTCAAATGCAAATATTGACCCTATACAAATAAAAAGCCTAACAACTACATCACATTTCATCCTAAAAGTAGGTTAGTAAAGAGTTATATTTCCTTGTTAGTATAGTACTGAGAAAAAAGTTACAGAAAATGTATTTAAATACAGATTAAAAATGTGTATGTATGAATACACAAATGAATGTACGATAGACTTACTCATTGGTAAACACAAGAACCATAGATCTAACACTAGAATTACCACTAAAATATCCTTATTACAACCATTCAATATATAGATATATACTATACTCAACTGACACAAACTAATTTTAACAGCCAAATTATTTCTACCTATACAGTATACTATACAACATGCTACAGACATTTTTAAGAAATATATTCAGAGTAATTCTTTGGTTTTATTATTAAAAAGATAATGGTTAGCGTCATATTAAAAAGATAATGGTACAGCTTGTGCTTAGCATGCACAAGACCCTGGGTTTAATCCTCACACCCAAGAAATAAGTGATGCTTTGAGGTCAGGACTTAGTTTCAGGTTTAGAAAGGATTATTCTAAATGGCACTGAGATATCAGAGTAATTATATGAGGCAAAATACTTATTTAACCCACACTTTGAAGCAAATGCCAAAACAAACTCCAAGGATATAAGAACTAAAGCTCCTTTTAGTATTTCTTTTTTTTTTTTCTCTCTTTTCTCATCTTATTTTTTTTAATTGAAATCTTCATTGGTATATTACATATACACATCATAATTGCACTCCACAATGGGTATTTGTACCAGTATAAGACACAACTTAATTCTCATTTTTTCCCATAGCCCTACCCACCCGACCACCCCACTATATACATAATTAGTATTTCTAATTTAAGAACTTATTTTTTAAGAAAACTCATGCATCAATCCCAAAGACAAAAAGACTACTCCAAGTCACCAATAACAAATACTAAACGGAACATAAGAAATTTTGGTACATTTTGAAACTGTGACGATCAAAGCTAAAAATATTAAGTGACAAGACAGGAGATAGTGAAAAGTACATCTAAGCAACAGCCACACAATGAAAAGCTAAGGGGAGAAACTGGGAAAAGAGAAAAGTAAAAACTGAGAAACAGTCTTCTACAAAGAAAGGTGTATAATGAAAAGCATTTCTGGACAGACCATCACAGTGTGTCCAGATGTCTGCCCACAGCCTCCTGCGGTCATACATGCCCCTAGGTGGTTACATCTAGAGTGTGTGATGCTGTAATAATGACTTCAGTCCACTGACTGGCTTGGCAGAGCTGTGTGAGTGGACAACAGGAAGGCCCGCCCTGCAGGTGGTGCTATATGCACTAAGTGTGTGTAACTGGGACAGAACATTAAGGGACAGAAAAGGGGCTGTTGCTTGGTGCCCTGCTGCCTTCTGCCCGGCAAGATGGCTTTCTCCTCCGTAATTCCCATCGGCCATGCAGCCCAGCCTTGGGGACTATGGGACTGAAATGTCTACACACTACGCTGAAATAAACCTTTCAAGCTGAAATAAACTAAGCTCAACTGTGGGTGTTGGACATTTTGTTTCAGCACTGAAAAAGTAACTAAAAATACACTGGTTAAGACATACATACTGCAAATAAGTTTGGATTAGCATATGAAACCTATTAAACTACTTGGCTGCTGAATAGCTTCAGAATAAAAAATAAAACCAAGTGGTTTAATAGGAAATTTGTATTATAATCAACTTTTACTTTTTTTGGATAAAAAATAAATCCAAAGTTATAATAAGCCACTCCAAACTAATGTTCAATTATTTAATAAGAACAAATTGAAAAAAAAAAATCCATCTTACCTTTGTTCATCTCCTGCACTCACATCATGCAGCAGTACATAGTATTTAAGTGTGTTTGGTATGAACCACTTAGGGTAGGAATAATCATTGTTGTGCTGAATTCGATGCTGTTCTTGTGACAAGCGTGAGAACTGTTCCATAGGTTCAGCTTCACTGGACGATGCTACTAACATACCTTGTAAACAATTCTATTAAGGGAATTATCCTTTATCAATCACTGAGAAATATCCTACTAAGATAAATTTAAAATGATATGTTCAGGCCGGGGATTCAGCTCAGTAGTTCTGGCACCTGTCTTGCAAGCACAAGGTACTAAGCTCAATCCCCAATAACCACATACAACAATGTGAGGTATGGTGACTCATGCCCACCAGCAATCAGTGCCATACACCACAGTGCCGGACATGGTGGCTCATGCCTGTAATCCCAGCCCTTGGGAGGCAGAGGCAGAAGGATTGCTGTGAGTTTGAGGATGAGCTCAGGGCCAGCCTGAACCACAAAGTGAGAACCTGTCTCAAAAAAAAAGAGGAAGCCAGGCCTGGAGACTCAGGAGGCAGAGGCAGGAGGATTGCTGAGTTCGAGGCTGAGTACAGGACCAGCCTGAACTACAAAGCGAGACCCTATCTCAAAAAACTAACAAAAAATAAAATTAAAAAATAAAGTGATATGTTCTCATCACTGAAAACATGATTTCATGTTTTCATGTTTCACTGAAAATCTGATTTCATAGGTTTTCAATGCAAACATAAAATACATTATTTCTACATTGTTTATATAGCCGCTCAACAATTTTGCCTTCACTTAATTTTTAAGATTAAAAATTCCATTATATAGTATCTGACTTTAAGTGAACTTAAAGGTAAAGGATACATGCTAAATAGTGGTTCAGAAATTCATGATCTGATGCTGGCATCGACTGAAGAAAGGTCTCTCTGTAAGACTCAAACCACGGAGTAGTAGCTAAAAATAATAACACAAAAGTTAACTCCTCAATACTATCAGTTTATAACAGATAAAGCTTCAATTTCATATTACTAAAAGGTGTAAAAGCTAATTGCTAAATAAGTATTTTCACTTATGCCTTAAGATATACTGACATAGACATTTTTAAATCGCTCACACAAATATACATGTAGTACACATATCTGCAAAAATGAAACTGAGTTACAGCACCTGCCTGGCAAGCACAAGGTCCAGAGTTCAGTCCTTGGTAACCACATACCAATGCCAGGTTATACCTGTAATCCCAGCCCTCAGGAGACAGAGGCAGGAGAATTGCTGTGAGTTCGAGGCTAGTCTGCGCTCCATAGTGAGTTCAGGTCTAGCCTGGACTACAAAGTGAGACCTTCTTTTAAAATAAATACATAAAAAATAAATAAAGAAAAACACAAAACTGAGTTCCATTACAGTTTTTCCACAATTCACTAATTAATGCTTTAAATACTACCTAAGTGAATAAAAATACTATAAAGTTTTGTTTCCTTTTCACAAATGATACCACTGTGGAATAATGGTTCTCAACCCAGTTTCATTTTTAAACCCAGGAAGCCAATGGCAGTGTCTGGTGGAATGTTTGGTAGTCTCCACTGGGGGGTATGAGGCTATCTAACAGCCTCCAAGGAAAGTGAAACACCTCACAGTGAGCAGGACAAAGCTGTACTCCACAAAGAATTATCTGGCTCAATATGCCAACTGCTTTACTTAACAAACTCTATGGTCTGATTCCTGGAGAATGACAGTAACAATATCTCTTTAAAGGGAGGATACTTACCTCAGTCACATATAAATAAGTCTGGTTTCACTTTTTATACAAATGTATGTGATGTGCTTCTTAGAATGTCAACTCGTTCTTGTTTTATCCTAAGCACTTTATTCTTCTTTCATATGAACTTACTTAAACTTGATTTCACTAGATACCAGTGGATTACCTAAATCATTGTTCCACTAAAAGAACATCATGGCTGCCTGGTAATACATGCCTATAATCTCGGCACTTGGGAGACTGAAGCAAGAGGAACACTTGAGTTTGAGGCTAGGCTGAGCTACACAGTGAATTCAAAAACAGTCTAAACTACACAGCAACACTCTGTCTCAAAAAAAACCAAACAAGTAAAAAAACACTATATTCCTACCTATTGGAGATGACTGTGCTGAAAACATGGCAAATTTATTTTTCCTTCTATCATACTAATTAAGTGCCTGGAAGGTTGAAGAAAATAACCCATGCATCTTGACCAAACAGCATATCAAACCTGGTGCCAAATATACAAAATTTTTTAATTTAAATAAATGTCTCATTAGAAAGACCCATACATTATCGCCTGGGCTGGAGATTTAGCTCAGTTGTTCTGGTGCCTTTCTCATAAGTGCAAGGTCCCAAGTTCGATCCTTGGTACAAAAGAAATCCAAAAAACAACAGTATAGCCTGATTAGGAGGCCTATTATTGTAAGAATTTCATGTTCATTGCTATAAGGAGAAAGTGATTCCCAGAAATACTATAATCTATATGAAAAAAAATGGCAAAACTGGAGACTGAATTATAGATTAGAATCTATTACAATAAGAAATCAATTTTCTCACCAACTAATAACATATTCCCCCCACCAAATTAGTCAAGTAGTATCCAGTTGGAAAATTAACATATTTTTATTTAAGGTTAATGATAAGAAAAGAGATAATAAATCTTTTGGTTAAGAAAGTATCTTCAGTCTATAGCCACACCACCCTGAACGTGTCTGATCTCATCTGATCTTGGAGGCTAAGCAGGGTTGGACCTGGTTAGTACTTGGAAGGGAAAAGGAATCTCCACAGATATGGTAAAATGACAATGCATCTGTAGCTATTATGACCATTTTTCTATTTATCTTTTACTTCATTGCTTATGAACTTATCAAATGAGAGATAAACAGTAGACATTTGAAAAAGGGGTCTGTATTGTAATAGCATCAAGAACTCTGAATAAACAAAGTAGATCTTCCAAAACAGCTACTCTTTGTAACACTATTTATAGTAACAAACTACTAGAAAACTCTCCTGTCATCAGGAGGAGACCAGCTATATGAACTATAAATACCCAGATTATCAGTAACAAGGCCGGGTGTAGTGGCACACACATATAATCCCAGCACTCAGAGGGGAGGCTGATGCAGGAGGACTTCCCACTGTGAGCTCAAGACTAGCCTGAACTACACAGTGAGACCTTGTCTCGAAATCAACAAAAAAAGTAAACTAGCCACCCATAAGCAACAGCAAATGAATAGGCATTTTTGTGTCAGATAATGAAGAAAAATCACAAAGAACCATACATGTATCTTATGTTTTCAAAGAGAAATTAAAGAATAAATCTACTACATTTGGGCTAGGGAAGCGCAATTTAGCATGCAGGATGCCCTGGATCTGATCCTCAGCAATGCAAAACAGTCGAATAAACAAAACAGTACAATTGAAAGGGAAAAAAGAAAATGAGGTGTGAGAAAGGAACATAGTGGAGACTAGATCTCTGTATTTGTTTTATAGCTTTGACTTTGAACTACAGAAATAATTAATAAGAAAAATATGCACCATATAATGCAATTTCTTAAACTGAAGTAGTAACTATGCACTGATACAAAACAACACTGGCTACTCAAGCATATGAAGAGAAAAGGTAAAGCTTTAAACTACACATGGTAAAAACTGGTTTTCCCTTTCAGATGCGACACTTTCAAGTTAATGTTTTCCCCACTTATGTTTCCAGAGGTTCTGTGAGCATAAATATGCTGTGATTTACTTGTCCTTTATTTTGTTAAATGCCAATAAACTCTGGGCATAATTCTACTTTTTTCCTTTTTCAAGTGACCTTTTATAGAAATTGGGGGATACCCTTAAAAATTTTCATGATAACACAAGACTTTAACACTTGGGGACAATTCTCAAAAATGCTCTCGCATTTACCTTGGCATGAATGCACTACTTTATTCATATAACTTTTTATTGCTACATACTCTTTATTTGGAACTTGAAAAAGCAGATATGTTAATCTACTGAAGTTTCTCTATGTAGACACTACTATGTCTTGGTAAGAAAGTATATGATTTTCTTTATCAAAATAAGATGCTGCCCAAACTACTACTGATTTAGCAGCTAATGTGCCTCAAGAGTAAATACAATAGATAACAGATCATAAGAAAGATAACAAAAGTTGGACATCACCAGACTTCATTTTAGAAAAATTACACATTAATTGGGAAGAACATGGAAAAGTATTAGCTGAGTACAGAAAAAACAACAGACAAGGAGTCAAGAAAGAATAATGTGTAAAACCGAGACCACCATAAGAAATACCTGTGTATAACGAGGATTCTTTCAACTCCATCAATGTGTCTTTCCAATTACTGTACCAAGGAACACTAGCTTTAATTGACCGATCTGATGAAGAAAATATGGCACTGTTAAACTAGGCTTATGAGGTAAATATCTAACATCTACTTCTTATATAGAGTGGATGTAAAGTATGTTGACTTACATTAATACTGAAATGAGAAAAATATTTCTGGAAATGTAATTAATATCTTATATACTGTCAAAGAGTTTTATTCTATTATAATGGAGTAACACTCAAGAGCGTTAAACACTTCCCCATTCCAATACCCAGTTTTCAAGGCCATAAAAATAAAGCTGAGGGCTGGGTGGGTAGCTCAGTGGTACATGTCTGTGATCAGCATGTGCAGAGTTCTAGGACGAATCCTAAGTGTCAAAATTAACAGCCAAAAGGAGATGCCTGAGCATATCAGAAACGAAGCTCAAGAAACAGTTCTTCTAATACATGGTACATCCAAATCATTTGGGATTCTTTTAAAATTCTGCCGATTGAATTCAGCCACAGTAGTGCTCTGTGCACTTTTTACATTTTTCCTTTTATTTCACTGGGGGAGGAAGGGTGCAGGGGCACCCTATTACTGAACTCCTTCTCACACCTTTATTTTAAGATAGTCTCACTGAGTTGTGGATGGTAGTTGTGAATTTGTGATGCTCCTGCTTTAGCCTTCCAAGCAGCAGGGATTACAGGTGTGTAGCCGCCTGCTTTTAAAGGGAAATAAACAATCTTCCCTTGTGCAGAGATCCTGGCCGGGCCCTGAGAACATGTACTGTAACATGAGTTCTCATAAATAATGACATTATCAACTACCTACTTTAAACCTGTTAAACCACTTTAACAGAATATTTAAAAACAAATAAGGCCCCTACTACACTGCCAGAAAACAAGTTTGAGATTTCTTCTCAGAATAAATGAAATGGTTTCAAAGAAAAAAACTGTGAGCAATAAAAAAGTTGCCAACCCTCAATTCTATTCACAGCCTCATTAACAAATAGAAGACTCATTAACTGATTAGCCTTTCTTCTGCTCAATCAGGACTTTAATGATTTAGTTTGAAAGAAACTAATGTCAAGGGCTTTTATCAGACATTTGAACAAAGTATCCAACACTTCAAGAGACCAAAACAAAAAAGCAGAAAAATATTATGAATGAGAGAAAAAGCATAGGACAGAAGAAAAGTTACAGCTGAGGATACAGCATAGTGGCAACGCCACTTGCTGTCCAGCACACTTCAAGCCCTGATTTCCATCCCCAGCACTGATGACGACAACGACAACGACAAGAAGGATGGATGGACAGGAAACAATAACAGCATGATGCAAAACATGAAAATACAGAAAATAAGGAAATCCTTTAAAGGAAAAAAAAAACCACAGTTGTAAACTTTTTTTTTTTCGAACAGGGCCTAAAATTTCAGTAAGAAATTGAAAAGACAAAGTCAAAGCTACTGCCCAGAAATTAAATAAAAATCCGGGATGGTGGCACACACCTGTAACATCAGCACTTAGGAGGCTGAGGCAGGTGGATCACCATGAGTCTGAGACCACCCTACGCTACATAGTAAGTTCAACACCAGTCTCAAGTACATAGTGATACTCTGTCTCAAGAGAGAGAGAGAGAGAAAAAAGCAAATTAAACTCAAAAAAGAGGATGACTACTGATCACGACTGTCAATTCTAGCAAATTAATAAAGCACACTCTAGGGCACACCTAAGTAAGCCATGGAGGGTAACCCTGGGGACTATATCTGGTCCCTGTTCCTTTCTTCTCTGGAACTATTTCCCTGCTCTGCTTCTCATCGACCATGAATGAAGCAGTTTTGTTCTACCATGCCCTTTGCCATGACATTCTCGCCTTGGTGCCAGCTGACCGTGGACTGAATCCTCTGACACCTGCTCTTTTAAGTTGTGGGCATCACAAGAAAGCTAACAGAGTCAGAGATAGACAGTATTAGAAAAAATGTAACAGTAAAGGTTAACTCAAGAAGTTCTACATCCAACTAACCACCATTCTAGACAGGGATTACAGCTCAGTGACACAGCACCTGCCTGCCAAGATCCCAAGTTCACTCCCCTGCACAACAACAACAACAACAACACAATAGAACAGGAAAACAACTGGGAGAAATAAATAAAAAGTTCAAGAAAATACTAAACAGTATGCATGATGAAGCCATCAAAAGGAAAGGAACTCCTTAACATAATGACTTGAAAAGGAGTAAGAACGACCCAACATGAAATTTTAAAACAGCAGGGATAATGAGCTTCTAAAAATTGATGAGACAAGAGGGAATATGTATCATAATGCTTCTAGCCTAAGAGCAATACGAAAAGCTAGAAGAAAGTGGCTCAATTATGAGGGAAATAGAATCTAACTAAAAATGTACAATCAAACCACAAATCAACTATATAAGAACATTTTCAGACATTTACTTCCCCAAAATTTTACCTTCCATACACCTTTTTCAGGAAGCTACTAGAGATGTCCCCTTCACCAAATCAAGGAAATGTGCCCAAAAAGAAGAGGAAAAACTACAGAGAAACAGAAGGGAAGGAAATCCCCAAAGAACTTGGAGAGTAACCAGTTTAAGACAGGGTCCAATAGTATTTCTCCATTTGTATTGCATTATTCTCCCCAATTAGTTTTACACTTTTTCTTAACCACATTTCCCCACCCTTTCTTCCCTGTTGCTGGAAACTGAACCCAGGGTTTTGCCCATGCTAAACTCATGATATACCACTACACTACACACCAACTACCAAATTTTTAATACTACAGATATACATTTATCAGAGGCTTTGGAGAAGCACAACATCTAAAAATCTTAAAACCCCTCCCAGCAATTTTCACCACACTGGTGAATAAACACCCCAACGGAAAAATGTATAGAAGACTTTCGAGAGGAGATCTTAATAGATTATTTGACAGTATGTCAAATTGAAAATCTCACCAAGAAGTTTGAGACTACAAAAAACCATCAGCAACAAGGTTTTTGTTTTTCTCTTTGAGACAGGGCCTCATAATACTGTTCAGGCTGGCTTTGAACTCACACTGTACTCTAGGACCGCCACAAACTTGTGGTGATTCTCCTGCTTCAGCTTCCCAAGTGCTGAGATTACAGATGTGTGCCATTACATCCAGCAGGATGTTCTTTAAAAGACAATTACTTATTTCCCAAAATACACTTTCAGGAAAGCCCACTAATAGGCTCTGCAGTAAAGTGAATAATACTCAGTCATATACTCTAAATAGTGAATAGTGAAATTACATTTAGGAAACAGGTAAAGGAAGAGGAGTAACCAAGCTGAGTCCTCACTAGTCCTTCTTTTTTGCGGGGGGGGGTGATTTTTTTGAGACAGGGTCTTGCTATGTGACCCGAGCTGGCCTTGAACTTATAGGTGATCCTCCTGCTTCGGCCTCCCAAGTGCTGGGATTCATGTGCTAGTCAAGACACCTGACTAGTTCTCATTAATCTTTTTTTGTAAACACTGCTTTTAATGTTCTGTTATTTTTAGTCCTCATCAACCTTAACAAGAAGTCAATAAACAAAATTCAAAGCTGATTAAAAACACCAGGTATAATGGCCCATGCCTGTGATTCCAGCACTCAAGAGGTTGAAGCAGAAGTGCCACAAGTTCAAGGCCAGCTTGGGCTACAGAGAGACCCTGTCTCAAAAAACAAGAAAAAAAATCAAAAAACTGTTTAAGCCACAGAGAGCAACATAAAAATATTACTGAAAACCTGAATGATACCAGAGAAAACACCAGGGGAACTGGTAGAGCAGATAGCAAGGAACAAATCACTGTTGTTTTTAAATCTTGGCATTATGTCTATGTGCATAATGCTTATTATTTAATAATAATGTTTAATAATGCTTATTGCATCTTTACAAAAAAGAAGAGCAGGCTAGGGGGAGAAGCAACACGTATGTAACCCAGCTAGTGCCTGGGCTATGTGGTGAGACATCAAGGGCACTTTGAACTACGTGACAAGAACTTGTCTCAAAAACAAAAAGCAAAGAAAGGAAGGGCTTTGGAGGACAGGAAAATATTTGCAGTATAAAAAATTATCTTATTTTTCATGTATGAAAAGTAACCCTTGTCTGTTCCCTTAGCATTCTGGCACATCATATATACATCTCCATTACAATAGTGTGATTACAACTATCATAAATTCCAATGTATTATGAGTTTTGATCATGTTTATCTCTCTACTAGATAATGAACTAAAGAGTCTTAGCTGGGCGGTGACATACACATATAATCCCAACACTAGGGAGCCTGAGGCAGGAGGACCACTGTAAATTCAAGGCCAGCCTGGGCTACACAGCGAGTTCAAGACTAATCTAAACTCCACAGAAAGACTTTGTCTCCAAAAAACCAAAAAATAAAATGAATTGAAAGGGTTAGAATAGCTTAACTGCAGAGTGCTTGCCTAGCACATACGAGCCCCTGGCTTCATCATCAATATGGCAAGGAAGGAAGGGAGGGAAAGAAAGAAGGTCCGGGAAGGGAAGGAGGAAGGGTGGAAGAGAGATGGAGAGAGGGAGGGAGGGAAGGGGGAGAGATTTAAACACAGTAATTCTACAAATACTTCTAACCATACAGGGCAACAACTAATTTTGTTAACATGCCAGTTACATTCACTGTATATGTTTCAGAAAATCTTTAAGCCATTAGGCAGTATTAAGGCATTTCACTGGCCTAAAAGTATTATTTTATAGGGCTGCCAAAAGATCCTAATTTGATTATGTACTTTTAATCTTTTCCTTCTATAAATTTATCTCATGTCCTTTCAGCAAAATTTTTTAATATCAGAAAAAAATCACATTAAATTGTAACTGACTCTACACATTACTGTATTATATCACTTAACAGTCTTGTTATGAAAATATTTACCTTTAAAATCAGATTAAGAACACTCAAAAATCACCCATCTATACATGCTTTATAAACATTTCTTCCACTTAACACCAAGCAAGCATAAGACTGTAACCACTGATGTTTTTATTTAATTCAATTATTACTGATGTCACAAAAAATGCTATTTGTTGCCAGTTTTTCACTGAACAAATAAATACTTATTATACTTATGTTTTAGGTATTACTATAGGTACTAGAATAAAATAAAAAGCCAAAATTCCTTGTTTTTCAACAAGAACTATGTAATAGTTCTAGAACTCTGGAAACACTTAAATATTTGTGGAATAGTCTCAAAATCAGAAAATTACTCTTCCTAACAAAAGAAATTTTTGTTTAAAAAACCATATGTCTTGTTACATACCACTGATATTAAGGTCATAATCTCCGGCTGTAATCACATTGGCCGCCGCTCCCTCCGCGGGCTGACTGCTGGAGACAACATCATGCAGCAGCTTTCGAATGGCTCCGGGGTGAGGTGGTTGTGTGACAATGTTGCTCACTGATATCTTCAAATTTTTAATTATGTGAAGCTGATTATTAGGATCTCTCATATGAACTTTAAAGAAAAAGAGAAAACTTGGAATAGTGTCTAATGAACAATAAACCAAAATTAATTTTGTACAATGCACAATAAACCAAACTGAAAGCAAAGTGGGTCGCAAATGAAAAGGATATTCAAATCAGAAACTAGGAATTCCCAGTATGAGAATTCTTCTCAGAATTTCTTGGAGAACAATATTCCTAAAAGGGAACATATCCCAAAATGTCCCCAAAAGGATTCAAGAGGCCCTAGATTTCTCCCTCACGCGTCCTACCATTCCCAGTTTCCCCACTCTGTGTCTTTTCTTTTGTCTTGTGTTTACAAATGTTAGAAATCAACTGCCACCCATAATGTCTCTAGTTCTCACCTCACACTAAGGCTGGCTGAGGCAAGGTAAGGTTTATGGTACAAACACTAAACACAGTAAAAGGAAGGAAAGGGGAATTAACTTGACATAGGGCCTCCTTTCCCTAGTCTTCTACTGCATTCTCAGGCTTTATTTCACTACCATAAAAACCAATGCACACTCCACTAGGGAGTGTTCATAATGGGGGAGGGAGCTGGGTATGTATTGGGTAGGGAGTATGTGGGAACTATACTTTCTGCTCAGCTATCAACTGTGCTATGAACCTAAAACTGCCCTAAAAAATTAATCTTCTATGGGAAAGCACGGTGAGGGGAAGATGACATAATAAAGATTAAAATGTTTCATGTACTCCCCACCATGAATATAACCATTACGTATTTCAAACAGGTACTAACACAAATTAAAATTATAGGGAAACAAACAAAAAAAACTTCTTTAAAAAATGCAATGCCCAGGTCTCCTTTTCTGTACCAATATCTCTTGTCTCTATCCACTACAGCTCTTGTGTCAGTCAGTGAGATTTATAAACAGCGTACCACGGCTTCAGGATGGGTAACAGCAACTGCAACATAGTGCCAAGCACACACGGTACAAAATGTAAGCACTGGGCCTGGGATTTAGCTCAGTGGTGCTGCTGCCTTGCAAGCACTAAGTCATGAGTTTGATCCCCAGTACAGCAAAAAAAAGAAAAGAAAAAGCAAGAAAGAAGGCAAGAAAGAAAGAAAATGCAAGCTTTTTTGTATAACAAGAAAGATGATCTGACTCCTAAGTAGTATCTGAAGTCATCCACTATAATGATTCAGGACTCCTGCAGTCACATCTGAATTTAAATTCCAGTAACAACTACATTACTCTACACACTTTTCTATGCTTCAATTTCCTCATCTGTCACGTGACTGGTACTTACTTTATGGGATTACTGTGCTTTAAGAATAAAATACTATGGCTGACAGCAAATGATGAAGGCACTATGAGCAGCAAAAGGTGCATCATCTAGTTCAATTTGCATCAATTGGTATTATAAAAAGTAGCCACTGGAGGCTGAGGTCCAAGTTCGAGACCAGCCCGGGTTACACAGTGACTTTAAGGATAGCCTGGAATGCATAGCAAGACCCTGCCATTAAAACAAAACCCGTAACAACAAAATATCAAATCACTCATTTCTTAAAATCATGTTCTTTTTCTCAATGAAAATATTATACCAAATAAAAAGCTTTTTCAATTCAAACTTAACTACATTTTCAGCAATTACTAAAAAGATTATCTTTTCAAATTTCTTGGCATGCATGGTAGCACACGCCTGTAATTCTAGCACTCTGGGGCCTGACACAGGAAGATTTCCACAAGTTTAAGGTCAACCTGGGCTACACAGTGAATTTAAAACTAGCCTGAACTACACAGAAAGACTCTGTCTCAAAATTTTTTTAAAATTAAATAAATAAAGGCTGGACATGATGGCTTACGCCTATAATCCCAGCACTCAGGAGACAGAGGTGGAGTACTGCCTTAAATTCAGAGCCAGCCTGAGCTACAAAGCAAGACCCTATCTCAAAAAACTAAAAACTTTAAAAAATAAAAAAGAACAAATTTTTTGTTGTATCAGCTGATTTCTAAAATTTTTATTCAAAAGAGTAAGATTTCAAAGTTTTAAAATATTATGTGTGGTATGAATATGTATACATACACTGTAAATATATATGCAGAAAGTATATGTGCAAATTTCATCCTCGGTAATTGCCTGATTAATTACAGAAGAGATCAGGGAGAGGTAGAAAGAATTCAACCTTATCTACAATGTTTGCTTTCTTTTCAAAGGAAAGGAAAGGAAAGGAAATATGACAGAAAGATAATACTTGTTACTTATGCAAGTAGAGATCTCAATGTCTCCTGAATTCCCTGTATCATTGTTTAGTAACTGTTATTTTCTAATTTAAATGAACACATACAGGTCTCTCTCCCTAATTAAAATCCCCAGGTTGTCTGCAAAGGAGAAACAAAAACCCAACAGTACTATGTATGTATTTAGACAAGATCAGGTGTGTTCAGGGTGTTATGTATGGCTGCAGACAACTACACATACACTTAGATGGTGCATTTCTGTATCTTTAGGAACATTTTGTACAAGTATTTTCCTTAAGTTGGTCCATAATTGTTGTTGTTTTGAGACAGGGTTTTAGTGGTTCACGCTGACCTGGACCTCACTACATAGCCCAGGCTGGTGACCCTCCTGCTCCACCCTCCTGAATGCTGGCATTACAGGTGTGTATCACCACACTCAGTCCTTAACTTTTAAATAATGTAAAAATGAGAGCCAGCCTTGGTGTTACACACCTGTAATCC
This sequence comes from Petromus typicus, assembly GCA_004026965.1. Lineage (NCBI taxonomy): Eukaryota > Metazoa > Chordata > Mammalia > Rodentia > Petromuridae > Petromus > Petromus typicus. The sequence continues at coordinate 256,635 of PVIR01000096.1, read as the reverse complement.
CAGGCTCTAGGAAGACTAAGGCAGAGAGATGTCCTCAGCAAGTTCGAGCCCAGCTTAGGCTACATAGTAAGTTCAAGAGCAGCCTGAACTATAAAGCAAGATTTTGTCTCAAAAACACAGGGCCAGAGATTTAGCTCTGTGGCACTGCACCTGCCTTGCAAATGCAAGGTCCTGAGGTCATCAGTACCAGGGGAAAAAAGACCCCAAAATAAAAAAGAAACCCATATTTCAAAAGTTACTAAGTGAAATTTTCTAAATTATATGCTAAACTACTGTTTAGAATTATCAAAGAACTATCACTACAAAAAACAGTAAGGCTTGGTAAATTAATACAAGCATCACTACTCCTTGAAAGAGATGGCCAGTGCAGATTCTTCAACAAGCATGAGGACCTGGGGATACATCTTGGTGATGAGTACTTAAGTATTAGCATCACAAAATGTGTGAATGATGAAGTAAGTCTCCAACATCAAGACTGTATTTAATAAACACTTTTGGAATTTGGTGTTGCAAATCTAGGGTCTCACTAGGTAATGGAGGGTGGCCTTGACTCATTATGCAGATCAGGCTAGGCTCTGTTTAATGACCCTCCTGCCTCAGCCTCTGGAGTACTGATATTACAGGTATGTGCCACTATACCTAGCTTAAAATCACTTTCTACTATAATATGAAGAATACTCTGTTCTTCTGGTTTTAAAAATGTGCGTAAGGGAACCTAAAATGGCTCTCCCCTGTCTAATATAGCAGGCCTTAACTCGATTTTCAAGATTCTACACATGAATAGTACTCACATAGCTTCTAACAATCTTCTCTTTGGTATAGCATCTCTATATGTACATTTGTACTGAAACCTAAAAATAAATCTCCTGAAAATACTTGGTACTGAACTTGGCAATACAGTACTTGATTTCAGCCATCAAAAAGCAGATTCTTTACCCTAAACAACAGCATACCTGTAGGCCAGAAAAGAAATCTAGCAAAAAATTCTGCCGCCAACCATTTTAGATAGTTTCAGTTGTATTCCTAAATTACATAGTCTGAGATTATATCCTCAAGCTTTAATATTTAAAGGAAAACTACTTTTGAGGAAATCTCCCCCAAAAAAGACAAAAAGCAACCTGTTCCACACAGCAAAGAATCCAAAACTAATTTACCAGCGAAATCTAAGCCACAGAAAAACTAAATCTTAGTTTTTGATATCATTCCACACAATTCATATCTTAGCCATCTGACTGGTTGATTGACTGAGACAGGGTCTCACTGTAGTTCAAGCTGGCTCTCACTATGTAGTAGCCCAGGCTAGCCTTGAATTTAGAGCAATTCTCCTACCTAGTGCTGACATTACAGACATGCTCCACCATGTCTGGCACCTTAGCCTTCTTAAACATTAAAATTTATATCAACTCCTTATCGATCCTTATAAAACACAACTTATTAATCTCCCAAAACTTCACAGTCTTGCCCAAGAAACTGTAACTTTCATTAGAAATGAAATTCAAAAATCCCCTTCCTAGATGCAAGAACTTCCCTTACCATTTTGTATCAAGCAGGGAGAGTTCTCCAATTGGAAGGGTCTGTACCTTCTGCCCTTACTTCATCCCTTCTTCCTCAATAGAAAATGATTGCCCTTTTCCTCCCTACCAGCTCTCTAACCTATCATTAACATCCAACTCATAATCCTGAATCTTTCCAGACCTGGAGAAGGAAATCAGAAATGTACTGATACTGAGCCCATCTCGCTCTTTATCTGCAGAGGGTACCAGCCCTTTGTGGGTTACTGAACACTTAAACTGTGTCTAGTTAGGGCCAACAATGTAGCTCAGCGGTGCCACACCTGCCTGGCAAGCACAAGGTCCTGAGTTTGATCTCCAGTACCAGGATAAAAAAAAAGTCATAAAATAAAATGTGTATACTCTATCTTGAGATGTAAAGTGTAAAATAGAGCAAATTTCAAACTAACAATAATAAAGAATATGTAAAGCATCACATTACTATCTTTATGATGATTATCTGTTGAAATAGTAAAATTTGGAAATATTAGGTGCAGATATATTAAAACTAATCTCCCCTGGGCTGGGGACTTATATATGAGCCTCTAAATTCAAAACCTAGCAACAAAAGAAAAAAAGAAAGAAAGAAAAACAAAACACAAAAACAGCCTGGGCAAGTCAGCAAACCCTGTTTCAAAATTAAAAACTGATAGGAGACCTAGGGATGTTGCTCATTCCCCATTAGAAGGGGAGGGGGGCTCCTACTTTTCTTTTTACTTTTTTATATGACTAAAATGTTTTGTTCTGTTTTTGTGGTATTAAAGATTGAGACCAGCTGCAGCTGCTCACACGCTAGCCAAGTGCTCTACCACTTCGACCCCTCAGATTATGTTTCTATTGGACAGCACTGTTCTCTAGTAAAAGTAATTCTGAACATAGGTACTGTGAGGTGGTAAAGTGATTTGACGATTAAGAACACAATGTTTTGAGTCACACTGCTTTTAATTAAAATCTTTCCCAGATGTAACTATAGACTGGTTAAAACTTCTATGCCTCCATGTCTTCAAATTCAAAACAGCAGGAATAGGATTCAATGAAGACTAAAAGATAAGCTACATAAAATATCAAGTACAGTATTTGCATTATTTTTAATTAACAAAATAAAGCACACACAAAGTTAAACTACCTCTCAAGTGTTTATGTATTTTAAGAATTTACAGATATGACATGAATGTTAACAAAAAATTTAAAAATTTTAAAGTTTTGTCCTGCCAGAAAGATGAAAAGAAAAAAAATAATACAGGGCCTTTTGCTGTTACCGTTGTCTTAATACAGAATCAAAGGAGCTGAGACTAATAACTCCAGTAACAGGCTAATGAAAATCCAACTGTTTGTGGACAGCTCCCTCTCTACTTAAATAGAAAAAGTTAATCTGTAAAGCAGCTATTATATAGAACACCTACAGCACATAAATACATGAATTTATAGTACAGAACCTTTCTCTTTGCGGGGAAAAGTCACTATAACCAATAAACGTCACTATATTCGTTTGACAAATTCATTTATTGTGGGTCCTTTCATTTTACTTTTTGCCATGTTCTTGCAAGATACCATTTCATCCATTCATTGAGTACATCTGTAGTAATACAAATCCAAGTATGACTTAACCCACCTCGTTTTCCTTAATAAGGCATCTAAAATTGGAGAAAACATAACTGAGAAGTTATTTCTTCCTCTGATTAAACGCTTACCTGAAAAACCAAATATAAGGACTTTTCTATCCTTAGCAATCTAGGCAACTAAAAGTATCTATATTAAATTAACCACAATTTGTCTTTCCTGCCTTTCAATGCTCAGCCAAAAAGTTATCATTTGTGTAACCTTTTTCATCTATCAAATGTGAAACTTTTTTGAGGGTGGGTGAAATACTGTATAATTAAGAAAACATTTAAATGTTCAAAAACAACACAAAATAACTAAATATAACTTTGGACAGTGATAACTCTCAACACTGAAGGCTTTCCTAGTCACAGATCCTCTCTCAATATTTAAGATAACTCTGAAAGTCCAGTTCAACAGTCGGGATACGATGACATATCATTCTTAACTCTTACACCAGTAAGCTTTCAAAAGCAGCTCTCTACCATAGCTGCTTTGCACCTGCCTAATTTCTTCCCCATGGTTGATGAAAATATCAACGACCTTCTCCGAGGCTCACGTCTTCCTTTAATTGACGACCTGGCTCATCAGAGAGGGAGGGAAGGGGTCTCTCGACAAGCCCACTCACGGCCCCTCCTCCAGCCGCCGCCGGGGCACCGCGGGCCGCGGCCTCGGACGCCACTCCGCCGGCTCCAGGACGTAAACACCGCCTTTCCCACCCCTGCCCGCAGCCAACTTCCTTCTCCCGGCCTCGACTGTGCGGCGGCCCAGATTATCAGGGAGGACACCACCTACCCTCGGAAGTAAGGCGTGAGAAGGGCTTAAGCAGCTCCGCGAAGTTCAGCTGATTGAGACGAGTAAGCCGCTCGGCTTCGTCGCTGCACAGCGCGGCGACACAGGGAACGAAGGAGTCCGGGATGAGCTCCTGCACGGATTGTACACACTGGGCCATCGCCGCGACAGAGGCGGCGGCCCGCCCTCCGGCCCACCTTCAGAGAGGATCCTGCGGCTGCAGCAGCGACCGCCGCCGCCCGCCGGCCTGCCCGGCCGGGCGGGGCCCCGCACCGAAGCCTGGAGCCTGGAGCCGACTACAAGGAACAGACCCCGCCGCCGCCTCGCTCCCGGGACACACTCCACTGGCCCCCTTCCCGTCACCGCCGCTCCTCAGCGCTCTCCCCGGCGACCTCGCATTCCACCCTGACCGGTGGGGACGCCGACAATCGCCACTGAGTCCTCCTGACGCCAACACCTTGGTCACCGTCCGACCGGAACAGCCATGTTGAGGCCGAACCCTGACCCACCAGCAGTACTACTCCCGGCAGGCCCAGCGCTCAGCCCTCACGTGACTATAAAACGCCATAGGGGCGGGGAGGAGCTGAGCAGAGGGAAGCTGAGTGACGGAAGCCGGTTGAGAGGTGTGGAGGGACCGGAAGTGGTTTGACGCCTGTCCTCCCGCTGGGTGGGGAGGGGGCGGGGCCAGGAACGTAGTGGGCAGGGCTTGCCTAATTATTTCGCCAAGTTCCCACCGCGGTACTCCGCAGAGCCAGGTCGGACTATACGGCGGGTGGGCAGGTGAGCCCTAGATGTAGATGGCTGCAGTCACAGCGATGGATCCTCCTTCTCTCTTCCCTTGCATGTTTGGCGTCCCAAAGCCTCTACGTGGCTATAGTGAGCAGCTGATGAGGCTGTAAGCGCTGCTTCAGGCCCTCGCTCTACCTTCCCATGTCGCTCATGACGTCCCGCAGGGAGAAGGGTGCCCGGGGCCGTGTATCCTGTGGGCACACCCGTGGGTTTACAAATGGACTCCGCTTCCGGGATCTCCCCCGCGGGGCACAAAAGCGGCCGCTGTCGGTGCTGGGACGGAAAGAGCGCTTAGGGAAACTCCTGAGCTCTGGTCCGGCGCGGGGAGGGGAGCGGCAGCCCGTGCGCGTCCTCGGCCTGTGCTCCTGCCCGTGGTAGAACTGTGGGGAAGCCAGGGGTTGTGTTCCCTGCAGTCATGACTTGGTTTTCGTTTGTACGGACTGTTCGTGTAAGAAGCGAATGAAACGAGTTTTGTTACTCTGCCATTCATCTGTTTGAAATACCTCCGTGCTATATGCCAAAGATATAAAAGCAAAGAAAAATGCAGCGATTTATCCTGGCCTGGTGGTGTCTTGATTAAGTGACGCTTTCCCCAAATTAGTATTTCAAATTGTCTAGTTCTTGGTGCTCAGGTCTTTACCACAGTGAGACTTAGTGACTCATTGTGGGTACACCTGGCCCCTGTAAATTGAGAAATGGGAAGGAGAGAATGACAATTGATTATTAAATCCCTTGACCACACATCAACTTAGGGGGGAAAAAAAGTGCAAGTTGAGGATCTGGAAATTAATGTTCTTAAAATTGTCTGTACACGTGCACCTCCTAGAAATTCTCATATACTTAAGGTACATGTAATCTCTCTTCATCTTGTAATCCCAATCGCTTATTTTTTGTAATCTAAGAATCTCAGATTCACACAAATGAGTGTGGAGTTGTAAGACTCTTTTTTTTGGTAATTGAGTTTTTAAATATAAATACACTGCTTTCTCTAGGAGACTATTAAAAAAGAAAGGTCAAAAGGACAATTTATTTTTTTGTACAGAAGGTATAGGCTCTTTGAGAAGAATTTTCAAGGATAATTTAGCCTAAATGGGTTTTGGAGGTATATAATTCACATACTATGAAATTTACCTTTTTTTTTTTTTTTTTTAGGTTTTTTGAGACAGGGTCTCACCTTGTGGTTCAGGCTGGCCCTGAGCTCAGCCTCAAACCCACATCACAATCCTCCTGCCTCTGCCTCCCCAGTGCTGGGATGACAGGCGTGAGCCACCACGCCCGGCACTGTGGTATGTGGTACTGGTTGCGGCTGGGTGTGGGTCTCCACACCCAGTATTGTTATATGGTTACCGGGGAATAGAACCCGGGTCCTTGCGCTTGCAAGACAGGTGCCGGAACCACTGAGCTAACTCCCCGGCCCCGAAATTTACCTTTTTAAAATGTACTGTTCAATGATTTACTTTATTTTATTTCAGCATATCCAGAAAGTTGCACCACGGCTAACTAATTTCAGGACATGTAATCACTTGTAAAAGAAGCCTGGGGCTGGGATTTAGTTCAGCAGTGCCACACCGGCCTGGCAACTCCAAAAAATAGGGTGAAGGGGGAAAAATAATGAGATTATATCAAAAAGAAAGGAAACAAAGTTTATGTATATGGGAAGGTGGTAGGGTGGGTAGGGCTATGGGAAAAAATGAGAATTAAGTTGTGTCTTGTAGTGGTACAAATTCTCATTATGGAGTGCAATCATGATGTGTATATGTAATGTACCAATAAAGATTTCAATTTAAAAAAAAAGAAGCCTAATACCCTTTACCAGTCAGTTTCCACTGTTCCCTCCACCTCTGACAATTACCAGACTGTCTCTACTTTACGTCTTCTGAACATTTCATATAAATGGAAGCATGCTCTGTGTAGACTATTGTGGCTGGCTTTCGTACAGCAAAATATTTTGTTTTATCAGTGACAAGGCTCTAGCCAGGTGCCTGGTTCGTGCTAGGCAAACATTATGACTGAGCTTTATCCTCAGCCCGAGCAAAATTTCAAGATTCGTTCATACTGTAGAGTGAATTGGTATGTCATTCCTTTTTTTTTTTTTTTTTTTTGAGAAAGGGTCTCACTTTTGTGGTTCAGGCTGGCCCTGAGCTCAGCCTCAAACTCACATCACAGCAATCCTCCTGCCTCTGCCTCCCGATTACAGGCGTGAGCCACCACACCTAGCACCATGGTATGTGGTACTGATTGCTGCTGGGCATGAGTCTCTACACCCAGTATTGTATGTGGTTTTACTGGGAATCAAACCCGGGTCTTTGTACTTGCAAGACAGGCGTGGGAACCACTGAGCTAAATCCCCAGTCATTCCTTTTTTTTATAGCTCAGCCTATGTTGGCTTCTGTCTTGTAGGTTCGATTAGCAATCTAATACCACATCCTCATACAGCGTTCCATTGAGTAACTTCACTCTAAAATTCTATTTCCTACTCTATCTCAGTCTCTTCCTTCTTTTTGGTGAAGTACTGTTTGAACTGTGAAAACTCCTTCAAGGATGGTTTTACAATCATCATACTAGCAGACTGTTTAGTCAGGAGTCTTTCAACATCCCACTAGAAAGTAAACTTATAGTAGCTTAAGTAAAGCGCTTTAGGTAACCACAGGTAAAGCTCTTTAGGTAACCACAGGTAAAGCTAGGATACAGCTCACAGGAAAAAGGAAAGAGCTACTAGAATAAAAGCATTAGGGACTGTCTTACTTTCAAATTGCTGGAACAAAATACGTTGAAGAGGAGAGACTTGTTTTAGCTCAGAATTTGTAGAGATTTCGGTCCATAGTCCATCGTTGCCTGACTCCAAGCAGGACATCATGACAGAAAGAAATGGTAGAGGAGACACAGTCCACAGCAGGGTAGGCAGGAAACAGCAGGACTTGTTTCCTTTTTATTCCATCCGGGCTGCAATCCTACTGCTTGATGCCAGTATTACCCAGGGCAGGTCTTCCCTCTTCAGTGAGCCCCTCACCCACACCCAAGCTGTGCTAAATGGGTAGTAGACTAATCAGGTATCATACACCCGTGATCCAGTCACTCAAAGAGAGGCTTTGGCAGGACATCTAGATATAATCCAAGACAGGGACCAAGTCCTGGAACTTCACATTATAAGACTCTTTCAAATCTCTAGTGTTCAGCTTAGTTTCCTTCTTCATAAGGCCTCCCTCCTTCCACATGACAGGACCGTCCCACATTCATAGGCCATGGTTTCTTCATTTAACAAGTCAAACAGATGAAGCTTCTCATGCCCAGACCAATTTTTTTTTTCAGTACCAGGGATCGAACTTGGGCCTTTGTGCTTCCATGGGAGACACAGTACCACTTGAGCTCAATCCCCAGTCCTCTCAGAGCCAATATTTAATCCTAGGGAACATCTCTGATTTGCCTTGCATGTGTCACATGTCTTTTTCCTCAGCCAGTTTCCAGGTGTGATCAGAAATCTGGTGAATACTGCTCAAAGGCCCAACCAGTGGAAAGGCAGGCCTGTGTACCTTCTGGGGTTCCCCAAAGTCAAAACGATCCTGAGAGGGGGGCATTCTTACATGATTCTTCACACGGAGGCAGCTGTGAGAAGGCAACTGAGCATCATGAGAGACTTCCAGAACTGCTTCAGACCGTGGCAAGAAGAACGAAATAAGTATGTTCAAAGTGAACAAAATTTGGGTGGGCTAGGGCCAGGGATTTAGCACAGTGGTTCCGGCACTTGTCTTGCAAGGGCGAGGGCTTGGGTTTGATCCCCGGTCACCACATAGAATACTGGGTGTGGAGACTTATGCCCAGCAGCAATCAGTAGCACATACCACAGTGCCAGACATGGTGGCTCATGCCTGTAATCCCAGCACTCGGGAGGCAGAGGCAGGAGGATTGCTGTGATTTGAGTCTGAGGCTGAGCTCAGGGCCAGCCTCAACTACAAAGTGAGACCCTGTCTCAAAAAAAAAAAAAATGTGGGTGGGCTGATATTTTTAAGCTCTTTATATATTCTAGATAGTAGCCCTTTGACTGAGAAACAGCTGCTAAAGATTCTTTCCTATATTGTTGGTTGCCTTTTCTCTCTGTGGGTCGTTTCCTTTGCTGTGCAGAAGCTTTTGAATAAAATGAGGTCCCATTTGTTGATTTCCTTTGCCAATTCTTGTGCTATAGAGGTTTTGTTTAGGAAGTCTTTCCTTGAGCCAAAGTCTTCAAGAGTTTTACCTTACCTGTTTTGCAGCAGGTTTTAGTGTGTCTGTTTTAATATTTAGGTCTCTTATCCACTTTGATTTTAGCTTAGTACACAGTGAAAGAGATAGATCTAACTTTAGCCTTTGGCAAGTTAAAGCTCAGTTTTTCCAGCACCATTTGTTAAAGAGGCTATCTTTCCTCCATTGAGGATTTTTGGCTTCTTTGTCAAAAATGAGGTCACTCAGTGTAGTTGGAGTAGTTTCTGGATCTTCTGATCTACTCCACTGATCCTCAGGTTTATTGCTTTGCCAGTACCATGCAGTTTTTAATCACAGTGGCTTTATAAAAATATAAGATCAAAAAATGGAAAGACATTCCTTGCTCCTGGGTAGGAAGAACCAATATTGTCAAAATGGCTATACTCCCATAACTACTATATAGATTCAATACAATCACAATTGAAATCCCAACAGCATATTTCATAGATCTAGAGGAAAAAAATCCAAGCATTCATCTGGAACCACAAAAGACCTAGAACAGCGAAAGCAATTCTAAGCAACAGGGACATGGTAGGAGGTTCTTCCTACCCAGGAGCAAGGTATGTCTTTCCATTTTTTTTATATTGTATTTTTATTTGTTATGGGCATGGAGATAGGACATATGACTAGAAAAATGGAAAGGGAAAGTTTACTGGCCAAACAACAATAGTACCCATATTATACCACCAACTGTTCATTGCCTTCTCAGTATCCACATGTACTCTTCTTCCCATACATATGATTTTAATACAGGGCTTTATCCTAGTAATCATCCTCTTTAAAATGGAAAAGAACCTCATCTTCTACTCTGAAGCAAGTAAACAAACAACAGCAACCAAAAAACCACTGTCACATCCAGTTCCAAATCCAAAGGTCTATGCATGGTGTGTGCTTCTCTTGGTCAGATCTGGATATAATTCCTCACAGTCCTGTAAGCAATGGCAATCTAATTGATATTTGTTTTTTTGCAACAAGCTCTTGCTATGTAGTTCAAGTTGGACTCAAACTGTCAACAATCTTCTTGCCTCAACCTCCCTGGTACTGGGATTACAGGAGTGCACCACCATGCTACCTACTAATGACAAATTTTCAATGAAAATGACCTCAGAAATACAAGAAAGTAAAATGAAATAGGGTCTTTATCCATCAATCTATGCCCCAAAATGGGTGAGATGCATCCCAGATTCTAGTTCAGTCTCCAGTAAGACCACTTTTCTGCTGAGGTTGCTGACAGAGTCTTTGAGAAATCCTAAAAATGAAGCCACTTGTCCCTGAGCAAGCTCTAGAATATACTCCCAAGGACATTCTCTGCTGTGCCATATGGACACCAATTTGATGTCAGGGCCAGTGAGGTTGGAACTGAGCCAAAAGCAATCAGGAGAGTTTCCAGGCGTGATGGCATATCCTAACAAGATCGTAAGTTCAAACCCATTGTGGGCAATTTAGCAACTTACAGGCAGGCCCTGTCTCAAAATTAAACAAAAGGCGGGGCTGGGTTATGGTGCAGTGTGAGGGGCTACAGTTTAAACCCTAACATTGCAAAGGAGTAAATAGAACCAAGAACCAAGGAAACATGGCAATGCCAGTGAACCGGGCCAGGGCATCGTGGTGAGAGATAAAAGAAAGGGCAAAGTAGGAATAATTAGTAAAACAGTGACAACTGGCTTTATTTGGGGGGATAAACTCAAAGAAATTTCCATAAATTTTACTACAATAAGGAAATACTGATGTTGATAAGATTTTGCTGTTTGCTACAGTATTACAGAAAAGTTGAAGTTATAGATATATTTCATCATTAGGGTGGAGAAATAAACCCTTTAAGACTTCTCCTTGGATAACTACTAAGTTCTCTGTGAATTTGCAATTCAGCCTGACCCCTTAAAATGGGAAGGATCAATACAGGATTTCTAAACTACTATAATTTCTTAAAGGAAAGAAACTATAGCTACTATAGTTCCTTAAAGGAAAGAAAAATTTCAATCAACTGTGGAGGAAAAAAGAAAAACCTCTTCTGTTTTTAGAAGGAAGTTATTTAAAATGGTCACTGCAAAGACAACAAAACAGCAGTCGGTGGAATGAGTCCCCTGTCAGTCAAGTGGATTTGCCTGATCTGTGTGCTGGGAGAAAGTCCCTCAGTCAGTATCCTCCAAGGCCACTCAGAGACAGATGGGCAAAGAATAGTCGCATGCAACCCTTACCCACCCCTTGTCTGCACAATTGTAAAGATCATGGTATTATCTCAGATGATTCTCATGAAGGGACTTTTCTTATTTTCTTTTTTTTTTTTCAGACAGGGTCTCACTTTGTAGTTCAGGCTGGCCCTGAGCTCAGCCTCAAACTCACATCACAGCAATCCTCCTGCCTCTGCCTCCTGGGTGCTGGGATTACAGGCGTGAGCCACCACACCTGGCACTATGGTATGTGGTACTGATTGCTGCTGGGCGTGAGTCTCCACACCCAGTATGGTATGTGGTTACTGGGGATCAAACCCGGGCCCTTAAGCTTGCAAGACAGGTGCCAGAAACACTGAGCTATATCCCTGGCCCAAGGGACTTTTCCTTTTCAGCTTATTGGTCTACCATCTTCTAAAATGTTGTCCTTATCTATAGGATCAAAACTGCCTCACCGCTACCTCTGTCCTCTAACCAATAGGAACGAAGAAAAAATTCCTGTTTCTAACACCAGCTGTGTACCTGTAATCCCAGCTCTTCAGAGGCTGAAGCAGGAGGATTTCCACAAGTATGAGGCCAACCTGGGCTCCATAGTGAATTCAAAGACAGTCTGAACTACACAGAACCCATCGCTAAATAAATACTTGGAGCCTGTTAGCATGGGATCCAGCTTATCACGCTGTCACTCTCTGACTCCCCTGAACTCTGGCCCTGCTTACATCATACATCCTCTGGCCATTTCGCTGTGTCAGTAAAGTGAGTGCTGGGATTGGCCAGGCTTTGTCAGGCGCCTGCCCGTGAGGGCAAGAGGACAGGGTCTGGGCTGGAGCCGGCCCAGCAAGCACAAGGTCCTGAGTCTGATCCCCAGGAGAAAAAGAAAAAAGGGCAACATCTGTCACTAAATCAGAGGAAGTTTGCTAGACAAAATCTAATACAGCCACGCACCACCTAACGAGGTGAATGACTTAAGAACTGTCACTGGGCAATTTCATCATTGTGGGAAAAAGATAGGATGGACATACACAGGCTATGGGCTGTACAGCCTACTATCCACCTAGATGGCCTGATAAGGAGTCTCCGTGTAGGAGTGGGAGAGTGCCTTAAATTTATAAGGAGACACATTGCCATCCCCTCTGGCAGAGTGTTCTCCCGGCCTGGGACGCACTTGTTCCATCCTTCCTGCCGCTTCTGCAGCCGTTCTGCGTGTCTTTAGTTGTCCTGTTATCGCTGCTGCCTCCACGGCTTGAGTCAGTTAAAAGCTTTTCCCTTTCATGGCCATTTGGACTTTGGGGAGGAGCTGGGAATCACACGGTATTGGATCTGATGAATAAGGTGGATGGGGACACGCTGTAATAGTACTTGACAGAAATTATCCTAGAGGGTTGATTAAGGTGGTGGGATCAAAAATACAATGAATGTTTAAATGTTAATGTTTAAATATTACATCACCATTAGTGTGCCCTAAAAATGCTCACAACATTCCCCCTTGCTTCAAACGCACGATTCTAGAGTTCTCAGCAGTGTGTCTTTTGCTGGCAAGTCTTTTTTTAATTTAAAAATTTCCCTGTATGTCAGAGCCTACTGCTCCTAGCACCATGAGGAGCACACCTCAGGAGTGCATGGAGCACAGCAAAACAGTGATGCATTTTCGACTCTAGACAAACATGAGGTCAGAAGTGAGTGTCAGCATCACATGGAGGCGCTAGACAGAAAGCTTGGTTTTGTACAAGTAGAAGGAATACATTCTAAAATAACAGCAGAAATCAGAATAGGCTGACTGTTTTGGCATGTGGCTGCAGCCCCAGCTGCAAGGAGGCTGAGCTGGGAGGACTGTTTGAACCCATGAACTTGAGGCCTTCCTGGGAAACGTAGACCCTTATCTCAAAAATTATACATATCTTCACTGGGAGTGGTGGCACATGCCTGTAATCTCAGCACTCAAGAGGCTGAGGCAGGAGGATCATCAGGAGTTTGAGGACAGCCCAGGGTGAATAGCAAGACTGTGTCTCAAAAAGCAAAAACAAAAACAGAATGTGTATATACTATGGTAAGTAGGTAAGCCACTAGCATAGTTATTATCATCATCACATACATGTTCTGTACATAAAAATGTATATTCTATATTTGTATGGCTGGCTTTGTGCCACTGTGAACATGTGAGAAATGCATTGCTCTGGGAATAGCCACAACTGTCCTATGACTGGGCAACAGAAAATTACAGCTTCACTGCAATCACGTAGGAAAGCCACACTATATATGGCCAAACTCCCTTCTGCAGTGTACGAGTTTCATCACATTGGCACAAGCAGCTAAGGATCTCTTTTTCCTGTTTTCAAGATGAAACCCAGCTTCCTTTCAAGAATTCTATAACACTTATGATACACTGGTATTTATTATTTTTTGTGGCACTGGGGATTGCACTGTCATTGCTTAGTCCCCTGTGCCTTTTTTTCTTCAGATACGGTCATGCTGATTACTGAATTTCCCAGGTGAGGCTTAAACTGGGTTTCATCTCCCTCTTGAGTCAGCCTTCAGAGTGCTGGGATTAAGGTGTGAGCTCCCACCCGAGTGTGGCTTGTGTTTTGATGCGTTATGTGTCGCAACATTCATGACGGTCTTGTTCTGTATGTACCATGTCATCAATTGCACATTTAAAGAGCATGGATATGGGGATGGACATGCTGCTCATGGGTAGAGTACATGCTTAGTACATGTGAGGCCCTGGGTTTGATCCCTAGCACTGCCCAAAACAAAAACAAAAGCAAAAACTGGACGAGGAAGTCAGAGAAGTCTGGATTAATATCAGCTCTACTGGTTGTTGGCAAAAATAATGTCACCACTATCCCAACATGGTGGCAGGAGGATTACAAATTCCAGCCTAGCCAGGGTAACTTAGCAACTACCTGAGACCCCGCCTCAAAATAAGAAGAAGACACACCACGGGGTCTTGGCTTGGTGTGAAGGTCTGGCCCCAAACAGACCTCACCATCACCGGTCACCCAGGGGCACATGGCGTACTTGACGCATGTGCTTTGTCTACATTGCCCACTGCCACTGCTGCAATCACCAACCCCGAGAAGCAGATGTGTCCTCGGGTCTCGGAGGCAGAAACAGAAGGAAGGGTTAATCAACGTGCCCAAGCACTGAAGCCAGAAACAGAGCTAACTCAGTTCACCTCAAAGGTTTGGGACCAGGCCACGCGCTCTCCCTTGCATGTGTCCTTACTCGGAAAGCTCCTGCAGTAATCTTAGCTGGCAGAAGTGTATGATGTCTTAGCAAGGTGTCTGTCACCTGAGGAGGTGTTTGTATTCCCTGAGTCTTGCACTGGTTAAACTTGGAAAGTTACTGCTAGGTTTCTTGTACAACCAAACATGCAAAAATCTTCCTTTCTGCTATAACTAACTTTCACCAGCAGATAGTGCTATCTGGTACTGTTTAACACTAAACAGAACAGCTCTATTTCCGTACTTTGCAGTTGTCACATAAAAGATGCTTACCTCTCCTGAGGGTTGTTGGAGTTTATGTGATTCCTTAAAAATATCTGTATGTGTAAGGTTTATTAAGCTAAAATATTTTATAGTGTGTTACTTTAAAACATTAAAAAAGGGAAAGCTTAGATATATAAATTTTGTTTGGTTTGGTAGAATGTGTAAATCGGGCTGGCCTTGAACTCACTATGGAACCTACAGTGGCCTCACATTCACAGCAACCTTCCTGCCTTAGCCACTTGGCTGTTGGGTTATAGGTGTGTGTCTCCTAAACACAGTTGTATGAGCTGTAGGTGCAACTCACTGTTAGTGTGGGCCTGACACCGTGATGGCAAATATGTAGGAGCTCTCAGTGATACAAAGAGCCCACCGCAGCCCGCATGATGCCAGGTTGGCACCACTGGCTCAGCTGGGCTTGAGCCCCAACACCTGAATAAATAAATAAAATTTAAAATTTTTGTCAAAGCCTAGGGGTATAGTTCAGTAGAAAGTGTGTATTTGGCATACATGAGGTTGTAGGTTCAATTCCTAACACACACACACACACACACACACACACACACACACACACACCATACTTTTTTCCTTTTTTTTTTAAGCAGTGCTGGAGATCAACCCAGGGGGTGAAGTGAGCCCTTTACCACTGGAACCCAGAGTCCTCACTCATATTTTTAGATACTGCTCTGGATGTTTTAATAAGGCTCTGAACTATAGGCTGGTGTAGTATTACCACATGTCTATAATCCCAGCACTAGGATAGCTAAGGCAGAAGGATTGCCATGAATCTGAGACCAGCTTGGACTTCGGAGTGAGTACAAACCCAGTGTGAACTACACAACAAAACTCTGTGTCAAAACCTCAGGAAAAGGGCTGGATTTAGCTCAAGTGGTGTCATGCCTAACTTGGAAACCACAATGGCCCAAGTTCAAACCTTGGTAATGTAAAAAAACAGCAACAACAAAACAACCTCCTTATAGCCAGGCATGATGGTGCACACCTTCCATCTCAGCACCAGGGAGCCTGAGGCAGGAGGGTGGCTGGGAGTTCAAGGCCAGCCTGTGCTACATAATGAGTTCAAAGCCAGCCTGAACTACACAGCAAGACCCTATTTTAAAAAACAAAACAAAACCCACCAAAAGAAAAAAGAAAAAAACTTTGAGCTGTGTAACAAAGACAGTGTGGTAGTGATATAAAGATAGACATACAGATCAATGGAATACAACTGAAAACAAGAAAACAAACCTTTACATTTAAGTCCAGTTGAAAGTTTAAAGCATACTAAAACAAATTAGATGAGAGGAGCCAGGGATTTAGCTCAGTGGTTCCAGCGCCTGCCTTGCAAGTGCAAGGACCTGGGTTCGATCCCCGGTAACCACATACAATACTGGGTGTGGAGACTCACATCCAGCAGCAATCAGTACCACATACCACAGTGCTGGTGGCTCACGTTTGTAATCCCAGCACTCAGGAGGCAGAGGCAGAAGTACTGAAGTGATGTTGAGCTTGAGGCTGAGCTCAGGGCCAACCTGAACTACAAAGTGAGACCCTGTCTCAAAAAAAAAATTCGATGAGAAAAAATATAGTCTCTTATTGCTGAGAGGACAACTAGATACCTACATACAAAAGAATGTTTCACACAAAATGAAGAATGGTACTTAATACCATTTACTAAAAAAATCTTAAAACTAATAATAGACCCAAGTATAAGAGCTAAAACTATATCACACTTGTAAGAAGACAGAAGTGTAAGTCTTCCATGATCTGGGTGTGGGCAGTAGTTGCTTAGTCATATGACCTAAGCAACAAAGACAAACTGGATGTCACCAAATTTACAACTCCTCCTGGGGAAAGACAATTACTGTGAACTCAAGGGCAGCCTGGAGCTTGAGCTACATAGTGGGATCTTGTTACAAAACACCAAACAAAATAAAACTAGGATTCAAAAACATCATTAAGGATGTGAATTGGGAGCAGATTACACATGTAGTCCCAGCACTTGGGAGGCTGAGCCAGGATGATTGCCAAGAGGTGTAGGCCAGTTTGGGCTAATACTGAGATCGCGGCTAGCCTGAAAAACACAGTGAGATCTTGTATCAAAAACAAAACAGTAGGGGCATGGTGCATGCTTATAATCCCTCCTTGACAATAGAGGATTGATTGCCATGAATTCCACAACAGCCTGGGCTACACAGTGAATTCAATGTCAGTCTGAACTGCACAGAAAGACCCTGCCTCAAAAACCAGAAAAACAAAGCAAAACAAAAACACAAAGTGATACAGGGCGTGGTGACACAGCCATAATCTCAGCTCTCAGGCCAGTCGGGGCTGTATACTGAGTTCCAGCTCAGTGTGAACTATGTACCAAGTCCTTGTCTTAAAAAAAAAAATAGGACTCAGGGTGGCTTTAAATTCACGGTGATCTTTCTGCTTCAGCCTCCCAAGTGCTTGGATTATAGGTATGCAGCACTACACCCAGGTGCTGGTGATGAAGCGCGGGGCTGTAACTCGGCGGGCAAGCGTGTTTCAGAACCATGGAGAGCAGCCGAGTCATCATGGGACTGTGGCGGCCCGCGTTCTCTCTCAGGCCGGCTGCTGCATTGCTGCAGCTCAGCTTAGCAGACACTTCACTTCCTGGACAATGGGCTGCACCTTCAGCTTCGCTCACTGCCCGTGTGCTCCGGGCAGGGACTGAGACCTGCCACACACGTTTGCCTGGCCAGCCAGGCCTTCTGCCATCTGCAGGGCTTCCGTCAACCTGTGCATACTCTTTCATTCTGCATGCCTGAAACACCAACATCTAGATGATCCCAAAGTTGGTTTAATATTGTTTAAACGTAATTCTGAAGTTAAAATGTACTGTTTTAGGGCTGGGGAGTTAGCTCAGTGGTTCCGGCGCCTGTCTTGCAAGCGCAAGGGCCCGAGTTCGATTCCCCAGTATCCACATACAATACTGGGTGTGGAGACTCACGCCCAGCAGCAACCAGTACCACATTCCACAGTGCCGGGCGTGGTGGCTCACGCCTGTAATCCCAGAACTCGGGAGGCAGAGGCAGGAGGATTGCTGTGATGTGAGTTGGAGGCTGAGCTCAGGGCCAGCCTGAACCACAAAGTGAGACCCTGTCTCAAAAAAACCTAAAAAAAAAAAAAAAAAAAAACCGTTTTAATGTAAAAGCTCACATCTTCTTTCCTAAAAAAATGAATTAAAATATTTTATTTTACTAAAAGCTACCGAGTTTTCCCTGTCACGCTGCATAAAATCTGTCAAAAAGTGTATGGTGTCTAAATTTGTACAGAGAATATATGAAAATCTTATTTTTTAAAACTAAATTTCAGCTTTTGTTTCAATAAATTAATTTGTCACCAAAAATCTTGATAACAAAATATTATCATTTTCAAAACAAGCCAGTTTAAAAATTCAGTCTTCAGGCGGAGGATTTAGCTCAGTGGTTACAGCACTTGCCTTGCAAGTCCAAGGGCCCGGGTTGGATCCCCGGTAACCACATACAACAATACTGGACGTGGAGACTCACGCGTCCACCAGCAATCAGCACCACAAACCACAGTGCCAAGCTCATGCCTGTAATCTCAGCACTGGGGTGGGGGGCAGGCAAGAGGATTGCTTTGAGTTCAAGGATGAGCTCAGGGCCAGCCTGAACTACAAAAGCAAGACCCTGTCTCAAGAAAAAAGAATTCAGTTCTTCCTGATTTGGAAAATGTAATCACTTTCTTGTTTCGTTTTGCTTGGTTTTGGTACCTGGGATCAAACTCAGGGTCTGAGTTAGGTGTAAGGTAGGTGCTGAAACTACTGAGCTAAATCTCTGGCCCAGAACACTTAAATATTTAAATAAGAATTCTCCTGAACCCAGATTGACACCCAGCTAATTGGGAGCCCTGGTGCACATGAAGTGGCTGGCTCAGGCAGTTCTAATCAAGAAATTCAACTAGTTACCTTTTGTAAGACAAGGGCCAAACCACAGCTTTTTCTCTAAAATGCAGCTAGTAGTAAGAACCCCCTGTTAATGTTAGCATGTGTGTGACCTCCACACTCATTACCCAGCCAAAAATAGAGCGAGTACAATTTGATTCCAGTAGTGTTATTTAACTTTTATGTTCTGTTAAATAAATGTGCTCTAGACTGAAAATCATAGACATGCCTGTTAAATAATAAGGTCCAGTCTTCGGCATGTACTTCTATTCTGAGGAGGCTTTTCCAAAACTAAAACTGTGAATCTTCTCCTCCGGCTCCTGGTCAGCTTTAGCAGGAAGAGCTGGGGACACTGAAACCAGCTGTTCTATGCACCTAGCTGTGCTGAGTCTGTGTCAGCGTTGCCCCTGTGTGTGGGGTTCCAGCTATGTTCCTAGTCCTGTGGCTATGCTTTGGAAGCTAGACTGTGTCAGGATTTGTTTGTTTGTTTGTTGGGACAAGATCTTTCTATGTAGCTCAGGCTGGCCCTGAGCTCACTATGTAGCCCAGGCCAGCCTGGAACTCACAGAAATCCTCCTGCCTCTGCCTCCTGAGTGCTGGAATTACAGGCGTGAACCACCAGCACCCAGCACTGAGGTATGTGGTACTGATCGCTGCTGGGTGTGAGTCTCCATGCCTGACATTGTTGTATGCAGTTACCGGAGATCATACCTGGGCTCTTGCGCTTGCCAAGCAGGAGCCGGAACCACTGAGCTAAATCCCTGGCCCATTGTGTCATTTTATGGAGGACTGGAAAGGAGACTGAGGCCTTCAATGTATTCACCTTAGGTACCTCTGAGCATTGATGACCAAGCTATAGGTGCATCGAGCCTTCAAGAAGGACAGCTATGTTTCAGGAACCTCAGTTCAGTTCCCCTAGAACAGCTACTCAGTGCAAGTGTAGGTGCAGGGGAGCTCTGGAAGGCAGGGTCAGCACAGCCTGGGCCTTGGGAGGGCGGAGCTGCACCGCATTTCCCAGAGGCTCAGCGGTACTTGGGCTACTTCTTGATAAGGCACGTGGGGAAATGTTTTGCCAACTGGATTTAGAGGAGGGAAGAAGGAGGACACAGAGCTGGGAAGGCTTGAGCTTGGGCTGAGCAGATGGAGTGGAAACTGGACAGACAGACGGATGCAGCAGCACACCTGCCACACCTGCTTCTCCTCCTCAGAAACCCAGTGGAGCCCCAGGCTTTCAACTCTGTTTCTGACGCTTGTCAACCACTGACAGAGATTCATTTCAGGAGGCTGAGGTGTTCTGGGGGGGCAAAGTGGGTCAATTTTGTTACAAACTCCTTTCTGAAATGCTGGCAGGTTTTGTTGTAGGTGGTAGATGGTGATATTTGACCAGAATTTAAGTGAAAATCCTCGAAGAGTATCCCAGCCTCCCCTGATGCAACCATGACATGTTTTCTATGATGCACCTTCTAGAGTATTTTATCCCCTGGTCCCATGTCCTTCAGACAAGAATCAACAGCAAATCGATGATCATCTACAAGGAGGGTCTTCGGCCATCTGTCTTGGGTCACATCTGCAGCCTTGCATCGCTCTTCATGCAGACAGCAGGACTTTGGAACATGGGTGGACTTTTCAGGCCTAGAGTGTTAAGCAGAGCCTCTTCTGACTGTTTCTTTCTCAAGTTTTATGAGCACTGGGGACTCAAACCCACTTGGACACAATGCAACCAACTTCAAGAAGACCAAAATACACTTGTCTTGGATCCTTGTGTAAAATATCTGACCAGCAATTCCATGCCCAGGCTTGCACCTACACCATCAAATTCGAAAAGGTACATTTTATCTACCCCCATCCTCCCCACACCAGCAGAGGAAGTTCTCAGTCTTGTCCCTGCCTTTCTGAATCACATGTTTTCAGATTGTTTTGAAGAACATCAACCAGGCGACATAGCAATACCCCAATATGAAGTCCATCCAATAGTCTTTCTGCTTTAATTTTAAAACCTTGCCTGTAGTCCCAGCACTTGGGAGGCTGAGGCAAGAGAACTGCCACAAGTTCAAGGCCTGCTGGGGTTATATAGTGAGTTTAAGGCCAACCTGAATGACATAGTGAGACCCTGCCTCAAAATTAATACATAAATACATCAATATTTATAACCTAATAAACCAGATAGACAGATCTTGCATAGACAACAGAGTGGCTTCATGCCTCACGACTTTCCATTCATCTTACTGACAAACACTGACCAATCCTGGTCCATGTCTGGGAGCCAGAGGCAGATCTTAGGACTTAGGCAGATCTTCTACAAACCACACTTGAATTGCAGGCTGCATGGGCATCTGTAGAAAGATGAAACTGCTCTTCATAAAAATAACAGGTGGTAGAAGGTTTCAGATGCACCTGGTTTGGATTGCCTCTCCAGAACATACTGGTTAATGACTTGAGGTGACTGACTTCTCAGAGCCTTGGCGTTGTCATCTGAAGAATGGGATATTAACACTTCCCTTGTAGGGTCTCCCTACATGGCTCAGGCTGGGCTTGAGCTCTAGGTAATCCTCCTGCCTCAGCCTCCCCAGTGGTGGAATTGCACCACCATGCCTGATGATGACAAATAGTTTGAAGAGGCATCAGTTGCAACAGATGATAGATTTTGTTTTCGCTACTTCATTTGGGTAAAAACTCAGTTGCTGCATATTGATGAATGACTCATGGCTTCTTGTATTTGTTTTCCTGCACAATGGCAAACCAGGTCCTGTCTCGTATCTCATATCCGAGCCCTTTTCTCTTTCTTCCCTGGGCATCTAGCAATCAATATGTCAGCCTTGCTTTCTGCTAACAAACAATAATGATGCTGCAAATTTAGTTTTTGGCTGATAGCAGCCTAAGGTAAAAAATTTTAATCACAACACTTTTTTTCTTTCTTTTGTGTACAGGGGATACTAGGGATTGAGCCCAAGGCCTTTGCAAATTTTTTTAGGTTTTGCTATATCACTAAATTGTCCAGGCTGCACTTAAAGTTGCTATCTTCCTGCCTGAGCCCCCTATAGTACTGGGATTATAGACACAGGTCACCCTGTGTCTAAAAGTAGGGTGTTGCTTGTGCTAACCATATGCTATAGCACTGAGCAGCCCTGCCAGCCCCACATTCTCTAAATTTAAAAAGGATAATGATGAATATCTAAATACTATACTTATTTTTTCTGTCAATTTAAATTCTGAAAATAAGAAGTGTGATTTCCAAAATGTTTAAAAATATAACATTTTCTGGGTGCAGTGGCTCCCGCCTGCAACCCCAGCACACAAGAGGCTAAGGCAAGGGATTGCCAAGAGTTTGAGACCAGCCTGGGGTGTATGGTGAGCTCAAGGCCAACCTGAACTGTATAGTGTGGCATTGTGTCCATAAAAAAACAAACAAACAAATGATAAAAGGAATCTAAAATTCTCTTCCAACAGCAGGGCATGGAAAAAGCACAGCAGACACATACCAACTCCATGAGCAATAGCCATATACCCTGTATCACAGCCTTGGGAAGAATATTCTTTTTCTGAACATTTGTTTTGGTTCTTTGAACAGGGTTTCATTTTTCTTTCTTCCTTTCCTTCTTTTAGTATCAGGGATCAAACTCGGGACCTTGTGCTTGTGAGGCAGGTGCCAGAACCACTGAACTAAACCCTCAGGCAGGCTTTCATTCTTGACCTCACCATGTAGCCCAGACTGGCCTCCAATTTCAGGTGCTCTTCCTGCTCCAGCCTCCTGAGTGCTAGGATTACAAATGTGTGCAACTACACTCAGCTCATACCTTTTAAAATTTGTTTATTTTTGAGACAAGTTTTCCCTATATAGTTCAAACTGGCCTTGCATGCACAATAATCCTCCTGCCTCAGCCTCCTGAGTACTGGGATTACAAACGTGCCCCTCTGTGTTCAGCATGTATCAGCATGTGTGTGTGTTTACACATAGATGGGGGGAATCTGACTCAGGGAACAGACAGATGAAGATGGGGAAAGCCACGCCTCTAGTCCTGTCTGACTTCCCATTAGGCATCCGCTGGCCCACAAGTCCACGTTCTGGGCAAGCCCAGCCTTCAGGTTTCTGAAGCGGCCCAGGCTGTGGTGACCACAACCCGCTCGGCAGAGGTGCTGTCCACACCAAACTACAGGCACTGGCGGACTGTGACTCCAACAGCAGCAAGGGTTTCCCGGATGCCACCTTCCGTCCCGCAGACCCAGGGCCTCAGTAAACCCACGCTCTTTACAAAGCACCCATCTTCCAGCTCCTCCTCACAACCACGGAAAACAGACTGAGGCCCCTGCCACATTCACCATTGAAAGACATTCCAAAGACCCGATTCAGGCCTTAGGAAGCAGATTTGGGTTCCAAAAATTACAAGGAAATTTTAATTTTTACAGTGTTATATTTGGTTCTCTCCAATGGGAACAAATTTTAAAAATAGGAGACAGCATTCAAATACAAGGTAGTGTGATGACCGTCGTCAGATCAGTAGGCTTTTCTACTTTTCAGCACGCATGGATTCACCCCAAGAACACACGATTCTCCTTCCATCCGTCTCAACGCCCGCCGACCAGACCACCCGCAGCCTCCTGTGCGCACAGACTTGACACCTCCATAGGTTGTTCCGTGCTGCTGGGCAGCACCTGCCTTTGTCCCCTCACACTCACCCCTTTCTCTCCTCTAGTCTCGACGCCCTGCGAGGTGTCCGGGACTGATGCGTCCTGCGCGTGCTCGTGAGTGCTCTGCCCACTGCACGGGGTGACAGGCATGCCGTGCAATCTCCATCCTACTGCCCTAAGTCAGACAGCTCTATCCAGGCTAATTCTCTGAAGCTGATAACAGGTTTTCTTCCAGAAAATGGCAGGGCAAGTTGAATTCCATCTATTTTAGGAAAATACTTTTTGCATTTCAATTTCTAAAAGCAGAAATGTTACATTTCAGGTTCTACAATAGATCTTCAAATTATACCCTTGAGCTCATGAAATATGCTACTTCTCCGTGAAAATATGCAGCACAATATGACTGAGATCAAGCACAACTTTGCAGTTAGTTTAGAGCTACAAAAAGGATTCCAGTCACTTGTGGTGGCACATATCTGTATTCCAGCCCACAGGAGGCTGTAGCAGGAAGATACTTGTGAGTTCAAAGCCAGCTGGTCTACACAGTAAGTTTGAGGCCCACCTGAATTAAGTACTGTGATCTTGTCTTGAAACACCAAGGTTGGGGGGGTCAGGATGCATCCAAAAAAACACTTAGATCCTATATCAAATTATATCAGCCAAATATATGGTGGAATTTCAAGACATTCTTCATTAGATTGTGGGTTTCACATTAACCAAAAGTCACAAAGAGATGTAGAATCTAGTATTTAAAATAAAACTGAAAGCTCTAATATTGTAACTAATGGTAGCCTAGCAAAAGCTTGGTCACCTTTTTTTTTTTTTTTTTTTGGAAATAGGTCTCCCTATGTTTTCCAGGTTGACCTCAGACTCCTAGGATCAAGAGATTCTCCTGCCTCTGCCTTTTGAGAACCAAGACTATAGGTACACAGCACTGTACTGGCGAATTTGGTTACCTTTGATTATCAGGAGCTCACTAAGTACCCACTTTATCTAGACAGACCTTATGTTGAACTAAAGCATACTTCCTGGTGACATGTACCTGGAATAGATCCTGAGACACAAGAGAGCTCTGACTAGACTGCTGCATGGCCTCTCAGTGTAGAATTACTCGTCGGCAAGAAGGTCCAGGAATTACTTCAGTGTTTAGTGGTCACCTGTCACAGGAGCCTGTGGATTTAAAGCGACCGAGTGGGACTCAGGCTCTCTAGTGCAGTGTTTACACAGTGTTTACAGTGAACTAAGAGCTCAAAGGAACTGGTTAATTTACATTATAACTTCCTCAGAAATTCATTCTTTTTCCAAAGTCCTACCTTACTTTGTAATGTCCTAGGGTACATCTTGGTGCTGTGCTGGCCTGGCAAGCACAAGGTCCTGAGTTTGATTCCTGCTTAAATTTTTATCAGCATGGCTGATTACTCCACTCTAACTCAGATCTGCTCACCAACTAGCTGCCTTACTTACAAGTTAACTAAATAAATAATCTTCTTCAGTGCATCCCCAGCCCTTTTAACTCTTAAATTTTGAGACAGGGTCTCACTAAGTTGCTTGGGCTGGCCTTGAGCTAATGATCCTGTGGTCTTAGACTCCTGAGTACCTTGGCTCTGTTGTCTAAGAGGACTTGCAGAATGTAAAGCTCAGTGTTGGTTGGCACTTTAATTTCTATTCAGCTTTTCAGTGCGTTTGATATCTAGGCTTAACATTCATATTGCACATTTTTTGAGGATCAGTTCATTAGCATCAGTAATCGGTTTTAACTCAATTTTGATTTTTGATTTTGGCTTTTTTGAGGCAGGATCTTGCTATACAGTTCCAGCTGGCCTTGAACTCCTATGAGTCCTCCTGCCTCAGTCTCCTAATGGCTGAGAAGTTGCAGACATGCACTATTCTACCAGTCTCTTAACTAAATTTTTAAAAGACCTAATAACTCAGAAGGGATTCTTGCCTGAACAGAATTCTACTTGACAGGAATTGGAGATAAGTATCTTGTGATGGAGATTTTTAGTTCAGTGGATCTGGTTCCTGCTCTGAAAGTGCAAGGATCTCAAGTTTAATCCCTATACAAAAACAAAACAAAAACAAACAGACAGAAAAAGAAAGAGGTGAGTATCTCTTCTGAACTTTGGACTGTTGTTCTTTTATGGTATCTGCACTTAATGACAGCCAGGTTTTTTCAAACAAGAGAGCAAAGGGCTGAGGGAAGGACCCTAAACAGGAAACTATCATGATCGCTAATATAAATGTGAATTATATAAATTTTGGGGATAAGTAAATGTTTCTGCAAAGTGAAGAAATTATTCCTGTCATAGTTGTGTAAAATAATGGCTTCGTCCAAATGTACCTGGGCCAATGCTGGGCTGAGTAAGAAATCACTACTTTATCCAAGCAAGTGATTACCAAGAACAAGATCTAAAAATCCTTTGTTCATCTTCTTATCTCCAGTAGTTGTTATCAGGCTTTGAAGTAGCAGATCTTCAGAAAAACTTATAAAGAGAGGCATCAGAAGGAATACAGAAAAAAGTTTCAAGTGTACCAGATGAGTCCAAAGAAGCCTTTTTAAAAATTAAAGTTATGGGTTGGGGATTTAGCTCAGTGGTTCTGGTGCCTGTCTTCCAAATGCAAGGGCCCGGATTTGATCCCTGGTAACTACATACAACAATGCTGGGCATGAAGGCTCATGCCCACCAGCAATCAGAATCACATATCCCAGTGCTGGGTGTGGTGGATGTTGGGGAAGGGAGGACCAGATAATGCTGAATGACCACACCACAAACCAGGATACTCCTCAGGAGATTTTACCCTCAGGAGATTTTATTAAAGGTGAGCACATGCGCAAGAGTGGTCCTGGTCTTACATAGACCCAGAATTAGGAGGTCTCACATCAGAGTTGGTTGAGGTAGCTTAACCTGTCAGAAGTTATGTTGTCTTTTAAGGTTTGTGCCTTGCAGGAGGCTCAGTTCTGTTTACTTTTAACTGACATAAATTAGAGAAAAAGAAGTTTATGGCCATGAGGAGGGGGCAGAGGGAATAGAAACCCTGGTGGGTCTTTTAAAATAAGGGTAACTTTCTAACATGGTAATTTTTCTAACAGTGGATCATGCCTGTATTCCTAGCACTCGGAAGATTTCTGAGTTCGAGCTGAGTCCAGAACCAGCCTAGACTACAAAGTGAGACTCTGTCTCAAAAAAACTAAAAAAAAAAAAAAAAAATTAAAGTTACTTAAAATCAAAACATGCCAAGGGACTAAATAGTATACCAGAGGGCTAGGATTTAGCTCAGTGGTTCCAGCAGCCACCTTGCAAGTGCAAGGGCCGGGGTTCGATCCCCGGTAATGACATACAACAATACTGGGCATAGAGACTCACTCCCACCAGCAATCAGTACCACATACCAGAGTGCTGGCCATGGTGGCTGACACCTGTAATCCCAGCACTTGGGAGGCAGAGGCAGGAGGATTGCTGTGAGTTCCAGACTGAGCTTAGAGCCTGAACTACAAAAGTGAAACTCTGTCTCAAAAATAAAAATATAAAAATATACTATACTAGAAACATTTTGCCTGCTGCAAGATTAGAGAAAATAAAACTTCTGAAGCCAAAGACTTGCTGGAAAAAAGAAAAAAGCCAGTGACACTGGAAATAGTTTAATTATCAATAAATGGGATGGTGTTAAACTGAAAAGCTTCTGCACAGCCAAAGACTGACAAAGTGAAAAGACAACCTGCAGGCTGGGAAGAAAATTTTGCCAGCAATTCTTCATATGGAGAATATATAAAGAACTCCAAAAAATTAGACATCTTCCCACAATAGAAGACCAAATTAAAAGGCAGACAAGTGAAATGAATAGAGACTTAACAGAAACAGAGGCACAGATGGTGTTGTGGCTTATGTCTAGACGTCCACTCAAAGCCTCGTGCAGTCTGGACAAGATAAAAGAGGCAGAAAGATGCTGCAGGACCCTTGCTGGCTCACCTGTGCTGTTTTCTGCCATCGTGAACTGTGGCTCCTCCGCAATATGCCACCCTCCCTTGCAGCCATAACAAGCCCAGATGACTGTGAACCAAAACCTCTACCGACCATGAGCTAAATAAACCTCCCCTTTCACTTTGGATGTGAGGTATTTTCTCTTAGCAATAAGAGGAAGTAAGACAAATGTCTGATAAATATATGAAGACATGTTCAGCATCACTGGCCACTAGAGAAGTACAAACTGAAACAACCTGAGATTCCATCTTACCACAGAACGAAATCAAATAACAACAAGTTCTGGAGAGGCTATGGGGAAAAGGAGCCCTTCTTCACTGTAGTGGGAAGGTGACCAGGACAACTGTAGGTGAAAGCCGGGCTTTCGCTAAAGTTCAACCAGGCTCGCTGATTGTGATGCCACCTTATCGTGACTCCATCTCAGCCAAAAGCAGGACTCCTCTTCAATCAATCCACACGACCCGCCTCTGTGCATGCTTCAACCATTGCTCGACAGTCCCCACTTGTATGTTTATGCCCTCTAGTATTTACTATAAAAGTAACTGAATTTGCGTTAAAAATGGAACAGTTCTTGAAATGCCCCCCCCCGGAGTCTGCTTGGTGACTGCAAGCTCACCCTCCTGGTCCGTGCCTCCGAACCTGATCCTTGGCTGTTTACCACCCAGATGCCCAGGACGACAATGGACAACCACTTTGAAAATCAGTGTAGAGATTCCTCAAGGAACTAAATCTAAAGATTCCATCTGATCCAGCTATTCCCTTCTGAGTATCTTGCTTAAAAAGATAAGAACATTATAATAGAGAGATACACGCACACTTCACTGTCACCACTCTTATTCATTATAGCTGTGGGAACATTAACCAGGACAAATAGAGAAGAAAAAGAAATAAAAAGAATAAGGATACAAAGGAAAAAGTTAAATTAACATTTTTATTTATGGATTGCATGACACTCTACATAGAAGATCCCCAAAACCTCCACCAAAACACTTCCAGAATTAATGACCAGGTTCAGCAGTGTAAGTGGATTAAAAGTCGACACTCAGGGCTGAGGATTTAACTCAGCTGCACTGTCCCTGCCTGGCAACTGTGAAGTTCTGAATTTGATTTCTGGCACCAAAAAATGTCAGCACTGGGCCAGGGATTTAGTTCAGTGGTTTCAGCGCCTGTCTTGCAAGTGCAAGTGCCCAGGCTCAGTCTTTGTTAACCACATACAACAATGTGGGATGTGGAGACTCATGCCCACCAGCAATCAGCACCACATACCACAGTGCTGAGTGTGGTGGCTCATACCTGTAATCCCAGTACATGGCAGGCAGAGGCAGGAGGATTGCTGTAAGTTCAAGGCTGAGCTCAGGGCCAGCCAGGACTACCAAAAAAAAAAAAAAAAAATGTCAGCACTCAAAAGTCATTATCATTCCTATACACAAATAACAAACTCACTAAGAAAGAAAATAGAGAAAGAAACAACCTATCACGATGACAACCAAAAAAAATGAAATACCTAGAAATCAATCTAACAAAGGTCATAAAAGACCCCTACATTGAAAGCTACAGCACTCCAAAAAAGTGCTGAAAAAGATATTGAGAGGTATCAGAAAATGGAAAGATATCCCTGTTCTTGGATAGGCACAACTAATGTACTAAAAATGACCATATTCCAAAATTGTTATGTATATTTAATGCACTCTCAATCAGAATTCAAGCAACATATCTCACAAAATTAGAGGAGACAATCCTAAAATTATTTGGAATCAGAAGAGACCTAGAATAGCAAACAAAATTCTGGGAAACAAAGGCAAAGTAGGGGACATCACAATCTCTGACTTGAAATTATACTACAAAGCAACTGCAATAAAAACAGCATGGTACTGGCAAAGAAATGGGCCTGTACGTGGATCCAGCTGGCCTTGAACTCATTGAAATCTTCCTGCCTCAGCCCACCAGGTGCTGGGACTTAGGCCTGTGCCACCATGTCCAGCAAGTGCTTTTCTGTCTGTGAGATACTTTTTTATTTTTTTGGTAGCGGAGATCAAACTCCAGACGTGTTCGGGAGGGAGGTACTCAAACCACTGAGCTAAAACTTGGCCCAGCTGACCTTGAATTTATTTGAACCAAGCCTGCACTGGCCTTGAACTCTTAGCAATCCTCTTGCCTCAGCCTCCCCAGTGCTGGGATTACAGGCATGTGCCACCACACCTGGCTCATCCTACCCTCTTATCATCTCTCTTTTGGCTCCTGAAAGAGGTAGGAGGAAAGTATGCATATGGCATAAATAAGTATCATCTTGGAAACAGTGGGAGTGAACCAGATATTAGGATTCACTGTAAGTACAAACATATATATATATATATATATATTACTCTCTCTGTATGAATATTACTCTCTCTGTATATATATAGATATACTATCCATATATATACTATATACCTGCATAGATAATATTTATATGTATATATGTATATATATGCATTTATATGTATATATATGTATGTATATGAGAATATATATATATATACGTATGTATATATATATATATATTAGAGAACTAGAATATACTTATAACATGCAGGGAAGTTTTCTCTGGAAAAAATGTATTTTTCCTTTTTCAGTCTCTCTTAGTTATTTATTTCGGGGTGGCAAGCATGAGGTTCCACATTTGATCCCCAAAACAACAACAACAAAAAAGGAATCTTCCCTGAAGTGATTTATACCCCTTTCCCAGATCTGAATCTTTTGTGGTGATCCCTTCATTCCAGGAAGTACTGTACATACAGTTCAAGGAGGTCACAGAGGCCATCTTCGTGGACACAATGTACTAGGCACTCGTTGTCCCAGGGAGAAGATGACAGAGTGCTGTGTTTCCCCAGCAAGCTGCTGCCTCCATGGGCATGCTGCCCTTTGAGTCCCTGTCCTTTGTTTATTTTTAGTGTTTTGAGACAGGGTTTCCTATGCCATTTAGGTAGGCCTTGAATTCTATGTAACTCAGGTTAGCTGTAATCTCTGCACAATTCTCCTGCCTCAGCCTCCCACATAATTGGATTATAGGGATGGACTAAGCCTAGCTGAGAGCAGTTTTCAATAAAAGAGAAGTTATAATACTAAGCAGAGATGTTTTAGAAAGTATTTTGGTGGCAAATGCCTAAAAGTAGGAGGCAGAGAACCCCAAGTCCTGGCTTGGGAGAAATATGGAGGGATTCCCAGGAGAAAACCAGGTGGGAGAGGAGCTGGGCGCCATGGCTGAGGTGACACTGCAGTTTTCTGGGGTTCCTGGTGACCCGGTGACCTGGTTCTTGCACAGCCAGAAGTCCAATTGGTGGTGCCCCAGATGTGCAAATACCCTGTGGCCTGCGCTCGGTGTGAACACTGTTTGTTCTTTAACCAGTGCTCAGATTAGCAGAACTTGCCCCGTCACAGAGCGTGGCTGGCCCCTGAGCGGGAAACAACCGCCAGTCTTGGGACCTGGCCCTGGACTTGCTCCGGGGGAAGGGAATGAGAGTCCAACTGCGCCGAGCACAGAAGACCAACCACGAGGCAGAGAGGGTGCCTTGCCAAGGCAGCCAGGGTTAGAGAGCCCTTTCTGGGTGTGACTTCTACCCACCCACAGGCCTGGGGTTCGGGCTCTCAGTCCCCCAAGAATAAGAAAAAGAAACACAAGGCCGGACTCTAGTACAAGGTTTGAGAAGCAAAGTTCTGCCTCGAAGCATAAATTTCATGTAATTTTTGGCATGGAGTACTTGGCAGAGTAATGGGTAAACAATTTCTGCAACAGGAACTAAGGGCAAAGGCCAGCTTTTAAACTGGGTCAGGAAGAGGCTGAGGTGGAAACCATAGCCCAGGACTGCTGGGAGAGATAAGCAGGCTGCCTGCATTAAGAGCAACTTTGAATTCCAGCCAGAGCCAGTGAAAAGCAATGAGCTATATCTTTACACAGATAATCCTTGCACAGCCTTATTGAGAAAAACTGCTATTTACTTGACCTTTTTGATTTTGTTTTTATGAGGTAGAGTCTTGTGATCTAGTTCAGGCTGAACTTGAACTTACTATGTAGCCTAGGCTGGCCTGAAATCCTCCTGCTTCAGCCTCCCCATTGCCGAGGATACAGGCATGCACCACCATGCCCAGTTTACTTAAAATGTAAAATAGTACTTACTACCTCTGAGAAAGTCTTGTATGATATAGTCTCTTTTTGTATTCTGGTCCTGGGACTGAACTCGTGTTCAATTTGCCAGTGAACTAAATCCTCAGCCCTTTTGCATTTTGCTTTGAGACAGTCTCATTAAGTACACAAAGCTGGCACTGAACTTGTGATCTTGCCTAAAGCTCCAGAGTAGCTGGGATTACAGGTCACATAAGCAAAGCCTGGTTCTTGGCATATTCTTATCAAACATATGATTACATACCTGTGCCACGTAACCCCAGATGTAGGGAGTTATATATAATCTATTCAGGAAGTTAAATAGTTATGAACATATGAAGTAGCCCAATAAGAGTTATCAAAAACTGGCCTTGATTAATAGCAACCCGGTTGTGTTTGTGGTAGTTTTGATGCTAGTTCAAAGAGAAAAAGGAACCACTTCAGGCTGGAAAGACCGAAGGAAGATGAAGGGGGACTTCATGTCTTGAAGGGCATCTTATTTGTTCAATACTTATTGTTGACAGGCATTTTTACATATGGGTTCTTATTTTAGTTGTTTTACTTGGAGGGAGCAGATACTGGCCTTGAATTCACAGAGATCCTCCTGGCTCAGCCTCCTCAGTGCGGGGATGACGGGCATGTGCTACCATGCCCAGTTTACATATGGATTCTTATTTTCCAAAAAACTTTGTGAAATATCAGTATTTATAGCTTACAGGGAGGGAAACTGAGATGCACAGTGTTTGTGTTTCTATATGACACTATTGCTCTTTTTTTTTGGTTTGGTTCGTTCTTTTGATGCAGGTCTCACTATGTAATTCAGGCTCACCTTGAATTTACTATGGAGTCCATGCTGGCCTTGAACTCTCAGGGACCCTCACGCCTCGGCCTCCTCGGGGCTGGGATTCCAGACCTTTGCCCACGTGCTCAGTTCAGACTTTGTTGGTGGCTTCTGAGGAAGTTTTTCTTTGCTTTACTAAGGGAATCATAAATTTCTTTCTGGGTCGGGGATTTAGCTCAGTGGTTCTGGCACCTGTCTTGCAAGCACAAGATCCCAGGTTTGATCCCCCAGTAACCACATACAATACTGGGTGTGGCACCCAGCAGCAATCAGTACCACATACCGCAGTGCCGGGCGTGGTGACTCACGCCTGTAATCCCAGCACTCGGGAGGCAGAGGCAGGAGGATTGCTGTGAAGTGAGTTGGAGGCTGAGCTCAGGGCCAGCCTGAACCACAAAGCAAGACCCTGTCTCAAAAAAAAAGAAAAGAAAAGAAATTAACTCAGAAACAAGCTGACATAAAATTAGAGAAAATTACAGGGAAATAAGGCAAGTCTACCTCAAACTGTACATGATACCAGTAATGTTGCCCTTTCTGTTACTTGTACCCATACAACTTCCTAAGCAAGCTTCAATCAGTTTTCTGTAGCTTGTGGATTACAGCAAGTTAATGTTACTCTGAACATAAAAATCAATTGAAGACCTTGGTCTTATACATGGCACATGTAAATGGTAACTGTTGTTATTTTACATCAGCAGGTAATTTGTAAGTCACTTAATGCCATGGTCTTGATGGGAGATCTATCAGAAATTTCCAGCTAGGCCCAGTGCCATGTACTTGCAGCCTCAGCTAGTTGGGAGGCTGAGGCAGGATGATCCCTTAAGCCCAGTAACAAGGCCAGTGTGGGCAATATAATAGGAGAGCCCACATCCTAAAAGAGAAGAAAGAAGTCAGTAAGGGTTATGAGGAGCAGAATTAGTTTCTGAAAAAGAAAGAACACCGGAATAAGTGGGAGAGAACGGGCAGTTTTAGATTCTGGGTGACTGGGAGGAGGAGGCTGCAGAAAACAAAGCAGAACTGATGTCAGTGTTGACAACTGTTGCCTCCTTGCTTCTTTATTTCTTTTTTTTTTAAATTGAAATCTTTATTGGTACATTACATATACACATCATGATTGCACTCCACAATGGGGATTTGTACCAGTATAAGACACAACTTAATTCTTTTTTCCCATAGCCCTACTCATCCTACCACCCCCCTATATACATCAACTTTGTTTCTTTTCTTTTTTGTTATAATCTCATTACTTTTCCCCCTTCACCCTGTTTCACTTTGAGTATTTCCTTGCTTATTTCTAGTTTGATCCGGGGTTTTTCCTGAGGTCCTGACAAGGTAAACATCCAGCTCCGCCTCAGCAAGTGTCCTTGATCTCTCCGCGCCGTGACCAGTTCCTGGGGAATGCACCGTTACATAAACAGGACTTCTGTGGGAATGTCCGCGCTCCAGGAATGGCGAGGAGCCACGCACATGAAAGCAGCGTGTTTCATTATACTCAGGTGTACTTTTTAAACAGAAGGTAATAGCTTAATTGCATATATCGGGCAAAATCAGAAGAAAAAAATCTCAGAGAATTGTTCCAAACCCACAGTTTCCTCAGCGGCTCGTGGTTCCTAGGCAACGCCACGGTCACCAGGAAGACAGAGCTGGGGCCGCCGGGGACTCTTCCTGTCATTGTTGCTGCTGGGAATTCAGTAGTACGCGTGGCCTGCTTGCTCATGTTTTCTGTTTTTATCAAATTGCTCTCTCAAGTTCTAAAAGCTGTTCCATCCTTGAATTCGTATGAATCATTTCCTTGATGTTAAAAAACATGTGAAATGGTTAAATTCACCATTATGATCCAAAAGCAAATGGTAAAATGTACAAGGATGTTATTGATAAAAACAAAAAACAGAATAACCAGATATTCAGTGACAGTGATTGGGGATAGCAATTATGACACAGGCCTATAATCCTATTAACATATATCGAACTTGGGCATGATGGTGCATGCTTGCAATTCCGGCAGCTGAGAGGCTGAGGCAGGAGGATCACCCCAAGCTTGAGGCTGACTTGGGCTACATTGTGACTTCAAGTCTACCCTAAACTGCAGAGTGAGACTCTGTCTCCAAAAAATATGTATAGCTCAGGAGATCAGTGTGTTTCCTTCTGGGTAGAGCTTGTCTTTAAAAATCCCTGTATTCCAGTGTGGTGTCACACACCTGTACACCCAACTCCTCTGGAAAAGAGATAAAAGGGACACTTGAGCCTGGAAATCCAAAGCCAGTGTGGGCCATGCAGCAAAAACTCATCTCTCTAAAATTATTTTTAAAATGAAGATCTCAGTAAGTATGCATAAACAGAACACTGACCTTTCACGTGTTTTTATCACGTCTAAGACCTCATATGAGAATGCTAGGTCTGTACAATTAGGAGAAAGATCAGGGCATTACCTGGGAAGCCCCTGTTTTCCTCAGTGTTTAGCATTGACCATTTTACTGTGTTGTTGTGCTTAACCTTTGACATTCATAATTTCAAAATCAAACATTTAATGTAAAGTGAACTGTGGCCCATTGTTGTAAGAAGACAAGTGAAGCAAAACAAACAAAAAATGCTTTACTTATTGTTTTTCCCTGAAGCTAACATGATTCTCTGAAGGCTTTAGGTCTAATTTCTATTCCAAAACAAATCATCTCTTAAGCAATTCTTCAGTCCAGTGTGAGATTCTTGAGAATGATTAGATAAACCGGCCCAAATTTCCCCAACCTTTGCTGTCTCTTGCGTATACAACCAGTCAATCCAGTTGGATTCCTCATTAAGATTGATATGACTCATTCCCTCACATGCACTGCTTGGACTAACACCAAGGGGAACGAGATAGTTGGGAAACTGTAACAGCTCTAATTCCTGGAGCTCACAGCTAAGCTAGTTAGTTCTTATTTCAAGAATGAATAAGACTCAGTTCAGGCCTCGTAAGGGGAGTTTGGTGAGGAATTTTTGAAAGCGTCCTCCCTGGGACATCCTCTGACCCCTGGATCCTCGGGTGATCCATGACCTACAAAGTGTTTCGACAGGAAATAGCCACTTAAGAGACGCCTGGCTGGGTCTTTGCGAGAGGACAGGACTCTCTGCTGCTGCTCACCCTGGCTACGACCGAGGAGGACCCTGGGTAAATGGCACCTTTCCAGAAGACAGGAGCAGGGTGCAACAGGGGAGTGGAAGGGAAGTCCTCTCCAGGGCGAGCTTCCAACCTGCTTCAGCCCTCTGCGTGACAGAGCTGTGCGACCTCATGACAGGGTGTGAGGCGTGCTTTAGAACAGCTCCCCTGTGTGGTGC
Organism: Petromus typicus; assembly: GCA_004026965.1. Classification (NCBI taxonomy): domain Eukaryota; kingdom Metazoa; phylum Chordata; class Mammalia; order Rodentia; family Petromuridae; genus Petromus; species Petromus typicus. The sequence continues at coordinate 221,188 of PVIR01000096.1, read as the reverse complement.
TGTCTGCTCCCCGAATTTGCGGCTGAGAACAGGAGCAGCATCGAGCTCCGCCGAAGCCGTCTCTTCTTCTAGGCCTCCACAGAGGGCTAACGCACAGCTGGGAACACGTTCAGGGCATTTCTTCAAGTATGAGTTTGGACTCTTGGCTGCAAGTAGTAAGAGCCAGGGTTGTGTGTCACAAGCAAAAGACAGTCTTTTAGAGACACTGGGACTTTTCACAGAACCCCAGGGTAGAGTCACCAGCTCTGAGTTTCGCACATTACAGCCAGCACAGACGGAAACTTGTTTATTCTCTCTCTTTTCCTATCTTTTGAAATCTCCCTACCCCTGTTTCAAAATTTCCACAGAATAGGCTCAGGGAATAAACCCTGAGCTAATAAACAGTCACTGGTTGCTGGGCAAAGAAGGTCAAGTTCAAGGCCACTTTTAGGGAAGCAGTTATTTTTGGGTAATGGTAAGGACAGAGTGGGTGGGAGGGCAGGGAAGGGAAAGCGAAAGCAGAGATCAACGCTGCAGGACTGTTTATGAGCTTATTCTTTTACATTTTATATCGGAGGACAGAAAATATTGTGCAGCAGGTGAAAGCTAAAACTCGTCCTACAGAGAGGCCTGCTGGTGTCCTAGCCGACTTGATTCTGGTTTACGAACTTCAGGCCCACAAAACAGCTGCTCAAGAAATGAGGAGAAATGAGTTAACCCAGATGCTGGCTTAGCACATTCTGATACACAGAAAGTGCCTCCTGCGTAGTCGCTGGTATTATTTACGAGTTTTCCGTATTTGATTAAAATGTAGTTTTTAAAAATTTGGGGGGAACTGCCTAGCATATGTGGGGTCCTGGGTTCAATGTTTAGCACTCCCCCCCCCCGCCATAAAAATACCACTTGAACAAGGAATAAAAAATGAAAGTGTGAGGATTTCGGCTGCTTGGCCTGAACCAAGCCGTAAATCCCAGGCTGCACGAGCCAGCCAGGCGCTCAGGCCGTACAGGGGGCGGGGCCGGCTCCGAGTCCTGCTGATTGGCCGTCCTGGGCGCTGCGCTGCTGCATCTGTCCAGTGCTAAGGACCTTTCGTCCTCCACCCGAGACCTCACAGCAGAGGCGTGGCGGCGCCTCCGGAGGCCGCTCACATTGATTTTGGGAGGAGGATGCTGCTGAACATGAAGCCAAGGAAGCCGTGGTTTTTCTCTTGCCTCCGCAGGGGCTAACTTAGAAGCTACTGGTTTCTCTGTAGTCACATTGTTACCAGAGAGGTAAGCCAGAGAAAGGGCATTGCGCAGCTGCCTAAAAAGTCATTTTCCTTCTTAACCTTATGTATTTTAGGAGTCCAGTGGTTCCAGTGATTTTTTTTTTTTAAAGACAAGAGTCTTCCTATGTAGTTCAGGGAGGCCTTGCACCCACTATGTATCAGGGCTGGCCTCAAACTCACAGCGACCTTCCTGCCTCAGCCTCCTGATTGCTTACAGCCACACCACAAGTTTGAGGAGAGTCTCAGCTTAAATTTTCTGAGTCTTAGCTTTGAAAAAGGCATATGAAAGAATGGGTATTGTGAATATGGAACTATATACACACATTTATACACATATATAATAAATATAAATACATATATATGTGCTTAAAGGTATATGTAGGACAAAAACTTATATAGATGTTACATTTACATTGTATATGGTTAGTAATAATCAAAATAGTATCGGTACTACTAATTTAAGCCTTCCAAAATGGAAGCATATTTATATACACTTCTATGTATCAACAAAATATATTTTCACTTAGCCTAAGCAAAAGATGTAAATTTATCTAAGTTTTTCTAATAATGTGACTATAGGAAACAGCCATATATTTTTATAAGTAAAGCCCAAAGCACTGATAGTCTTCTGAGGTGAGATATTGAGAGGAAAAGAAAGGAAGGGATAGCTGTGTAAATGATAGAAAAATAATAAGTAAAAAATGATGAATATAGCTATTGATATTATACACTAAAACAAAACAAAATGGATTGGTGGCACATGTGTATAATTCTAGCGCTTTGGGAGGCTGGGGCAGGAGGACTGCAAGTTGGAGCATAGCCAGGGCAATTTAGTGACATAGTGTTTTCAAATTTAAAAAAAACTATTACGTGTGTGGTGACATATACCTATAATAGCAGTACTTGGGAGGCTGAGGCAGGAAGATCACCAAGTGCAAGCCAGCCTGAGCTATGTAATGAGACCTGCCTCTCCTTCCAATAAATAATAACTGGGAAGTTAACTCACTCTGAAGGTATAGGATTTAATTTCCAATACTGAAAAAAGTCACAAAAAATCCTACGAGGGGCTGGGGAGTTAGCTCAGTGGTTCCGGTGCCTGTCTTGCAAGTGCAAGAGCTCAGGTTTGATTCCCCAGCATCCACATACAATACTGGGCGTGGAGACTCATGCCCAGCAGCAACCAGTACCATATAGCACAGTGCCGGGTGTGGTGGCTCACGCCTGTAATCCCAGCACTTGGGAGGCAGAGGCAGGAGGATTGCTGTGATGTGAGTTGGAGGCTGAGCTCAGGGCCAGCCTGAACCACAAAGCGAGACCCTGTCTCAAAAAAAAAAAAAAAAAATCCTACAAATATATGCAATTTTGTTGTGTTTTTCCGATTTTAATCAATAAATTAAATCATTTGTTTTTTAGCTTTGTAACCTTGCTTCCCCAGACTGCACCTCTTATAAGCAAACAAGTGCTTTCAAATAGTACTTAATGACTTCATTTTTATTTCGAATATGTGGACCTGAAATTTTGAAGAACACCCCATGAGCCCTTTCACTTCACTGGGAATCAGTTTATTTAGCTGGAAAATGAGAGACGAGGTCCAATGCCCTTTTTTACCCTCCTCACTCTAAGCAAGCCGTGATTTCATGGCACAGATTCCAGCCGACTTGCTCAGTGACAGCTGCAGAAATGGTCACCGCAGTGAGACCGCTGGTGCCTCTGAAGAAGGGTCACCCCAGACCTGCCGAGAATTAGGTGAAGAGCACCAGGCGGAAAGGCACACTGCCGCTGCCTCCACTGTGCCATCGGAAGTGTAGCCGCAAACAAGGACACTGGCCCGCAGGAAACCCGAGGGCAAGATTCACGTTGGCAAAGTCAGTCGTGTGGGAACCAGGGAGGACACCCAGGCTGCTCGCCGCCTTCTGTGAGCTCCTGAATCACCACTCCGCAGAGCTTGGTGCGCGCAGGAGAGTAGTGTCTTGTCTTATCACCAAATGATGCTTCAGATCGAGACCTGATGGTATCATATCCCCACTCTGATAGGCTAAGGCAGGAGGATCACAAGCTCAAGCCCCGCCTGGGCAACTGAGTGACATGGCGACATTGTTCAAAATCGCATCTGGAATGCTTGTGTTTCTGTAGATATGTGGGTCCTCACTAATCTCGCTAAGCTTATAGCTAAGAACTTTAAAGGCTATCTTTGTGAGCTTGGGAACAACTATGTTTCAGTGCCCAGCTATTTTAGCAATGTCACCTTACCTGGTAGGCAGTCTCCATAACTATCAGCACATTACATTCTAGTGAAGGAAAGTCACGACTCCGAAGACCCTCCTCCGTGCTGTCACCGAGGCACCTGAAGAGCCTGCCACCATCACAGAATTGGTCGGGGACCTCGAGAGAGGGGCCCCAGGCCCTGCTCAGAAACAGTGGGAGAGGCGATGTTACCAACTCACCTTTCATCACTGACCTGGGTCACTGCCTCGAAGTGCCTTAGGAAGCGTCTGATTAAACATGTGATTGATGCAAGACGAGATTTGAGAGCCCTCGGCAAGAACAGCCATGTCAGAATCCTGAGTGTGACCCATGGTCCTCTCCTCCCGAAGCTCCCGATTGGCTCCACAAAGCTTTGGCAGCCAATGAAAAATGTCTGACCTGTCAAACACAGCTTTCAGGACAAAACCTTCTAAATTTATGTATTTATGTTTGATATAGGGGCTAACTATGAATTCAAGATGACCTTGGACACACCCTGCTGGAGGCTGGCCTTCAACTTGCCAAGATCCTCCTGCCTCAGCCTCCCAGCCTCCTGAGTGCTGGGATCACAGGTGCCTACCATCACGTCCAGCTTCAGGACACATCTCTGTTTTTTTTCTTTTTTGGTATTGAGGATCAAACTCAGGACCTTGTGCTTATGAGGCAGGTGCCAGAACCACTGAACTACATCTCTGGCCCCACATCTCTGGCTTGCTCTCCAGTTCCGTCTCTCCACTGGAAACACCAGTGATGAGGACTTGGCTGCAAACTCCTTGGCCAGAGCGAGGTGCCACGTTGGGTGTGTGCACAGGTCCCCTGCATCGGGGCAGCTCTGTGTTTCCCTCGATGTAGAAGATTCTTCCTTCTCTCTTACCGGTCAGTATAACTCCTGGGCTAAGCCCTGTGCTCATTCTCCATGGAGATCTCCACCGTGGCGCTCATCCCACTCAGTTCTCACTGTACTGTTGTCTTCTCCATCTACCATGAGTTGAGGAAGGAGTAAAGGAGAAATGTGTCAGTTTCCCTATAGTCGACAGAGTTCAACTCTACACAAGGTGGTCAGATGCTGCGTAACTGAGAGCCACAAAAGAGCAGGTCGCCTCTGCTCAGGAAGGGCAGACACTAGGGGAACTGGGGAGGGCCAGCGGGGAACTCCTTGCCCTAAAGGGAAGACCCTGGGAGAAGAAGAATAGAGTCTGTGAGGGCAGCGCCACCACAGCCATGGTCATAACCCCGAAACCCACAGCGCCATTGGCATGATGCTTCTGCATTCAGCAGTCTGAATGAGATCTGTGCAGTGTAGCGCTGTTACTGAAACAGGAAGTCAAGGCCGGGTACGGTGACCTGTAATCCCAGCACTCAGGAGGCAGAGGCAGGAGGATCGCCATGAGTTCAAGGGGAGCCTGGGCTACATAATGGGTTCAAGACCAGCCTGAACTATGTAAGGAGAATCTGTCTCAAAGAAAAAATTTTTTTTTGTACTAGGTTTAGAGGTGCATGCGTGGGGTCCCAGCACTCTGGGAGGTTGAAGCAGGAAAAGCACAAGTTCAAGGCTGGCATGAGTGAGAAGGCCCTGGTATCATAACAATAAGACAGCTAAATACATAAATAAATAAATAAATAAATAAATAAACCAACCAACATTTTTTAAAAAAGCGTTTTTGTATGCTTTTCGTTTCCTGCCACATTGTCCCTTTCTTGTTACCACATCTTCACCCTCACCCCACCAGAGGACAGCGTGCACTGCGCTGTGGCTGAGCAGTGGGCGTCATCTCTGCTGGACTTTGAACCATGCTTTCTATCACAGAAGTGACTGAGGCGGCCGTTTATTTTTATTTTATTTGTTTATTTTTTTTTTTTCGGTGAGTGTTTAATTGACTTGCATCTCTATTTCTCTGGGAAATCAGGCTGAAACATTAGTTTCCTCTCTTGTAAGTTTATTATTAACATTTAGCAAGTTAACACATAAAAAGCACTTAGAATGATTGACTATAACCCTTATATAACTAAGCTCTGTAAAAATTTTTGCTCTTTTTTTTTTTTTTTTTTTTTTTTTTTTTTTTTTTTTTTTTTTTTTTTTTTTTTTGGTGAGACAGGGTCTCGCTTTGTGGTTCAGGCTGGCCCTGAGCGCAGCCTCCAACTCACATCACAGCAATCCTCCTGCCTCTCCTTCTGAGTGCTGGAATTACAGGCGTGAGCCACCACGCCTGGCACTGTGGTATGTGGTGCTGATTGCTGCTGGGTGTGAGTCTCCACACCCAGTATTGTATGTGGTTACCAGGGATTGAACTCGGGCCCTTGTGCTTGCAAGACAAGCGCCAAACCACTGAGCTAGCTCCCCGGCCCTGCTCATTCTTTTGATGGCTGTTTTTTTAGAGTACATATATTATGATCAATTCTCTTTCTGTGAATGGAAGAACTATTGAATTAAAAGGTATATATGTACACTAAAAATTATTTTTGCCCCCATACCAAGGATCAAACTCAGGACCTGGTGCTTGCCAGGCAAGTGTGGTGCCTCCGAGCTACATCGGTGGCCCAAAATTGTTCACTTGCGTTTTGGTTCAGTTTGGTTTTGTTTTTTGACACAGGGTACTGCTATGCCTTGAAGAGAGAGCCTTGAAGTTACCATGGAGGGCCACGGTAGAGCTCAGTGGCACAGCACCTGCCTGGCCAGCGCGAGGTCCCGAATTCAGTCCTTGGTACCAAAAATAAATAAATGAAATTACTATGTAGCCCACACTGGCCTTGAATGTCTAACAATCCTTCTACCTCAGCCTCCCGAGTGCTGATGATATAGGTAAATGCCATCACTTCTGGCTAAAATTACTCATTTTATTGCTTGATATTTGTTTTTTTTTTTGGCAGTACCAAGGATCAAACTTGGACCCTTGTGCTTGTAAGGTGGACACAGTATCACTTGCTGTTAGACTTGGAAGATTATATATGCAGTATACATTTAAAATGTGCAAGAGATTTTAGAATGTTAGTCTTTCTTTGCACTCTTGCTCCCCAGAAACCAGAAAATCCCAGTTTCCTTCCCTAGGTGCAGCTATTTCCTGTGGTTTTTCAAGGACACTGGTACATGTGTCTCTGTGTAAATATAAGCATTTACACGTACGTGTGTGCATACATAATCTTTAAAAGTGTGAGAGTGTACAGTATTTACAGCAGTGTGTGCACATGATTTTTTCTTTTTTTTTTCTGTAGCATTAGAAATTAAACCCAGGACCACCTGCTCTACCACTGAGCGACATCCCAAGCTCCAGCAATATATGTGAGAGACCATCCTCTGAGGCCAGTAATAGTGCTGTCTTGCCTCTGTCTCTCTTTTTCATCTTTTTTCTCAATGGCTGCATAGTATTCCATTGTGTGGAGATACCATAATCTATATAACCACCTATTTATTGATAGGCAGGTAATTTTTTAATATTACAAATAATACCTTAATAAATATTCATGTCATTTCTCTTTTTTGGCATGGTAACTAGGGATGAAACCCAGGTCTCATGCACACTAGGTAAACCCTATCACTGTGCTACAGTCCTAGACCCGCTAGTGGTGATCTTCCTGACTCAGCCTCCCAAGTGCAGGGATTACAAGTTTGCACTATCATGCCAACTTGTTTATTATTTTATTTTAATTTTTTTTGCAGTACTAGGAATGGAACTCAGGACCCTCTGCTTGTGAGGCAGGCACTGGAACCTCTGAGCTAAACCCCCAGCCCTTTGTTTTTTGTTTTTTGAGATAAGGTGTCAGAATGTAGACTTGAGATTACTGTGTAGTCTACACTGGCCTCAAACTCATGGCAGTCCTCCTGCTTCACTGCATCCTTGGGTGCTTGGATGACATGCACAGATTGTCATATCCGGCCCCAGCCCTTTTAAGAATAATCTTATTTTGGGACAAGGTCTTGTCCAGATGTCCAGGCTGGCCTCAAGTTTATGATCCTCTTACCTAAATTCCCCAAGTTGCTGGTATTACAGGCATGTGATATCACACCCGACTAATACTTTTTTATTTCATGAAATACAGCAAAATATTTTTTTACAGCAAAATATTTTTAACCTTGCTTTATCCACTTGTTGAATAAATTTACCCTACTTTACAAAAAATTTTTGACTAGCTAGGCATGGGGTACATGCCTATAATTTCAGCACTCAAGAGGCAGAGGCAGAAGGATCACTTCAAGTTCAAGGCCAGCCTAGGCTACAAAGTGAATTCAACACTAGCCTGATCTACAGAGCAAGACCTTGTCTCAAAAAACTAAAAAGAAAAACATTTGGCTCCTTCTAAGATTTTGCTAATTAAATTCCTTGAAATATAGAAACATCCTTCTCTCTCCCTCCAATATTTTTTTGTTTTGTTTTGTTTTTTGAAACAGGCTCTTACTCTATAGTTCAGGCTGGCCTTGGACAAGCAGAGGTCCTCCTGTCACAGCTTCCTGAGTGCTGGGATTACAGATGCTCGTAACCGTATCTGGCCTCCTTCAACATTTATTGAAATCGTGAACTCATTTACTTTCCTCCTCTTAACATGGAAATAAATCAGTTGGCCTTAGCCACAGGACAGTCACCAGGGAAACCAGTGCCAAGCGGTTCCTGGACAGATCTCCATTAGGAACTCAGAGGGCTGGGTAAGGAGTGGATAATTAAGAAATGACTTAAGGATAAAGGATCAGAGCAAGACTCAGGGCAGGAGTGGGGCGGGGGAGGTGTGCTGGTTTTTCTCGGAGAGACAGGAAGGACTGTCTTCTCTATTCCATCCACTCTCCCTTCCCCAGCCCCCACTCCACACGCCTGGCTCTGTGTTGGCCTCAATCTCTGCACCCAGGACTTAGCAAGATTTTCCTGTCATTCAATGATTGCCTCCCTTCCGTTATTCATTGCCCTCTGAAATGTCATTCCACCCAGTCTTCTCTGACCATTTTATCTTCTCGTACCTCCTTTTTGGTTGTTGTTTGATTGTAGTTTTGTTTTTGAGACAGGGTCTCCCTGTGTAGCTCAGGTTGGCCTGAACTTGGGGCAGTCTTCCAGCCTTGGCCTTCTGGAGTGCTAGGATTACAGCACCCCCAGCCTTTCCATTTCTCCTTACTCTCTGTTTTAGGTCCTTATCTGAGATGGTTTTCATTTTTCTATTTTCTATTTGACTGTATTTTCTCATTAAAAGTCAATTCTAAGGGAAATGGGGGGGGGATTATTGTGTCTCTATGTTACTGCCCGAGGTGTGCCCTACACGCTTGCGGTGTATCATTCCTCACAGCTGCACACCAATCTGTCATCTTCTCAAGCATCTTTTTAAAACAAATTCTGTGACTCTTTCAGACTTAGGATTTTGTTAGCACGCTCAAAACTTCTCATTCTGAGGATTCTCATTACACACATGACTCAGTGTGAGACCCTCACCACATGCTCTTGTTTAAAAGAGCTTGCACTGGTAGAACCCCAGTCAGGAAAGGCAATCTAAGCAGGAAACTGGCACGCCTTCTTAGCACTGGGATCCGAGTCTGGATTTTCAAAACACTACCTGTCCCTTAAGGAGCTCCTGGCATGGTGGCACACACCTGTCATGCCAGCATTCTGGGAAGCTGAGGCAGAAGGCTCCTAAATTTGAGCTCAGCCTAGGCAATTTAGTGAGACCTTTTGTCAAAATAAAAGGGCTAACGTCAGGCGTGGTGGCACACTCCTGTAAATCTCAGCATTTGAGAAGCTGAGGCAGGATGATCTCCAAGAGTTAATAAAGGCCAAATCTGAGCTACATAGGGATACCTCATCTCAGAAACAAACACAGAAATACAAAAATAAATGAAAATTTTTAATGGCTGGGGATGTACCCCAATGTGAAGACCGTGGGTTCGATCCTCAGTACCACCAGAACCCCAAAACAAACCAAACTTCTGAATAGAGGACCAAAGCGCTGATTGGCTGACACGGAGCCCATAGGTCAGCTTTGATCACGCAGTGCGGAGGCCTGATAGGATCATCCCTGCCGGTGGGAGTCGGCCAACGCCCTTAAATCCGGGCCCGACTGGCCCTGCTCCCCCGCGCGGCGGAGACGGGTGCAGACGCTCGAGCTTCTCAGCGCGGGTCTCGAGTTTCAACCCCGGGGAGCGGCGCTCGCGGCAGGCGGTCTCCCCGCCGGCCACCCTTCCTCCCTGGTCCGGGGCGCTCGGCGGGAGGGCGCGATGGGCTCCTTGCTGAGCAGCGACGGCGCCAAGGCAGTGCGGGCCCCGGAGCGCAGCCCCGACCCCGCGCCCCTCGCGTCCTTCGACTGCGCCGTGTGCCTCCAGGTGCTGCACCAGCCGGTCCGCACCCGCTGCGGCCACGTGTGAGTGGGGAGCCGGGCGGTCCCGTGAGCCTGCGCCCCGTGCGGCCGGGCTTCGGGAGGGAGGTTCCGGGCGGCGCTGCCTGCGGGGGACCGGGCGCCCCGCCACCAGCATGCGGGCAACGGCGGCCCCGCCCCGCCCCGCCGAGCTGGGACCCGGGCTGTCGCCTTCCCCGAGAACCAGCCGGTTTTATTTTGCTGGAGCTGCGCACGTGTCCCCGGAGTCCCCCGGTCCCTGAGCCCCGGGAGTTCGTCAGTGCCCCGGCCTACACAGCCCTCTAGACCCCTCATGACCCTCAGGCCAAAGGGCGGAGTTCAGCGGCTTTCGGGAGTCGCTGTTTCACGGCGGCGTTCGGGTGGGGCTCGGGTTTGAGGCAGCGCGGCCCGGGAGACCCAGCCCGAGTGACGGGCTGCTGCGGCCCCCTGCTTTGCTCACGGTTCTCCAAACTGAAAGTACAGATGTAACGGCCTTCCTCAAACTCAAGGGCTGCTCAGTTCAAGTACAGTCACCGCAGAGACCTTGCATTTTGAAAGAAGTTTAAAAGCTAAAAATCCTGCCCGGGCTTAGTGGCACAGGCCTGGCATTCCAGTACTCAAGAGGCCGAGGCAGGAGTGCGAAGCCAGCCTGGGGTACAAAGTTTAGGGCCAGCCTGAATTACAGAGTGAGACCCTGTTCCAAAAAAAGAAAGATGGAAAGAAACCCGAGTCTGTATAAAACGAGCGTCCTCAGCGTGAGCCTGAGTGACTTGTGAGATTGGGATTGCGCATCCATGTCCATTGTTAGATTCTTTGTTCGGCTCCCGAGCGTGGACTAAATACAGCCCGTTGAGTCACAGAGCAAAACCGTGGTGGGTGCTGCCGCGAGGAGCCACTTTGCACAAGCAAAGATGGAAACCGCGTTTAGGAGGATGAAAGTCCGGGACACCTACCGTTCACAACCTAAGAAGTAGTTTTTGTTTCTGGCCAGAGAGCCCCGGAGGAAAATGCGCCGCCTACACAGCGTTTAAATGAGGAGCGCTCTGGCAGTTACCTTGTGGGTGTTTTCCCGGCTTATTTCAGCCATGTACTTTCAACCCAAGGCTTACTTTTCGCTTTTTTCTAGCAGCTGTTGGTTTAGCGAGCGTCAGGGTAGGTGCGCTCAGCGTCAATAGCCAAAGGCCAATGTAAGAGCGAGCTGCAGTTGTGAAACAGTATAAAATCTATCGATTAGTTCAGGGTAATTATATCTCAGAGCTATCTCCGTTGAGCCTGCATCTTTATTAGCATTAAGCTTTACAGTTGTGTCATCGATAAACAGTGAGTCTGGAAAATTCCTTCTAGAGCTCAGACATGGATAGCTTTGCTATTGCGATTATACACCTCCAGATTGTTTTGGGGGTGTGAGTGGTGAACCCTGTACATCATTTACTGTTTGTGTTCCAGCTGCTACCAAAAGACGTTAAAATTTGCATAATGTGTGTTTTGTTTAATCTTGTTAAGGTGAATAGGAAACCAGCCAGGGGAAAACAGTCGTAAAATAAACAGCCAGTGGAAAAACAGTCATGACCAGGGCTGGAGAGACGTCTTTCCTTACTGTACGGTTCTTGTTTTGACGAATGGGGTCCATTGTTCTGGCTGGGGGTGGAATGTCCGCAGCCCTCCTGCCACTTTACAGATGTCCCTGGAGGCTGTGCACTGTTACCGCCATCTATCTGTTTGAAATGAAGTCCTCTTTTCCAGTGAATTTAAGCTGGAAAATGAAGAAAAGCCAGTAGCGCGTCTCTCCTTTGTTATCCTAGGTTGGAGCTGGCCTGGGAACTTATAAGACTAATTTCAGTTTGTAAATCTGTCTCGGATCGCGCAGTAGAATGAGGACTGCAGTACCCTGAATACCTGTCCGGTCCTTTACAAATCTTGTTGTGACACAATACAAACAGCCTCACGGGAGTGGATGTGAAGCACTGTGCATGAGCAGCTGTGTGATCACCGCTCGCTCGTTTCTTTGAATATTTCTCCCTTTGTAAAATGGGGTAAGCAATACAATGAATATTTAGGTTTTTTTTTTTTAAATCCCATAATAAAAGTTGAGGGCTGGCGACATAGGGCAGTAGCACAGCCTGCCTAGCATGCCCGAAGCTCTGGAGTTGAGCCCAGTGCCCACCCTTCTCCACATCTGAAGTTCATTTTCTCCCCTCAGTAAGCTGATGCTTATTGAGCAGGTGCTGTTTCTATCTCATGAACAAGCACCATGTCTATCTCTGAATATCTTTTGGAAGCAGATTGGACCACAAGAGGTAAATAAATCTATAGCAGTTCCGAGGTGTCTCAGATAGTCTTTGTTTTTGCAGTACTAAGATCTGAACCTAGGGTCTTTTCTCTGAGCTACAGTCCCACCCCTTTTCTTACCCCCCCACCATTTGGTACCAGAGATTGAACTTGTGACCTTGCACTTACACCGGGCGGGCACTGAAACCACTGAGCTAAATCCCCAGCCTTGCTATGTTGGTAAATTGGCCAGGCTACTCTGGAGCTTAGGATCATTCTGCCTCAGTCTAAAGATTGTCCTGTCTATAGTTTTATACTTTTATATCACTTTATTTCTATTGCCATATCAGTTATGAAACTGGTAGGGGGACGCTTCTGACCTGTACCTGACCTGTTATCAGAGCTGGGAGAAAAGGGAGGCTGGCTTTATAAATGGAACAAGAAAGGAATGTAGCCTATGCAAAGAAATATTTATTTCAAAGAAATTTATCAAATGAGATATGGAAGAAAGGAGGAAGAGAGATGTCAAAGACAACTTATTGGTTTTTAGAGGTTTGTTTTTTGAGTCAAAGTCTTGTGTAGTCCAGGTTGGCCTTGTGCTCTGTGATCTTCCTGCCTCAGCCTCCTGAGTGCTAGGGTTACAGATGTGGGCCAGTACACATGAATAAATTATGGGATTTAAAACAGATGACAAAGGGGCAGAGAGATTGTCATGGCTCAGGAGGAAGGGAAGGGCCTGACTGGGTCTGCTGAGCGTGTAGTCCCATAATCATGTGGGGAGATGGCAGATATAAGAACAGACTTGTGGGATGAGTTGGAGGCCAAGGCTGGGGCTTGGACTGAGCCCAAAGCGGCAGCCGATAAAAGAAAGGATCACCTATCCGAGGAACCGGGACACAAATGCTGTAGCGAGTGACAGCATCTGCCTAACTTCCAGCACCTTTCTGAGTAGCATGACTCGGCTCCAGGAGAGTGCATTGAAAGGCTTCACTTGAGACCAGGTATGAGCAGGATGCCGGCCCCAATGAGAGGTTCTCTCTGCACAGCCTACGGCTTTCCTCAGGGATTGTAAACAGAACCGGAAATGTGCCTCAGTGTGTTTGTTCTTTTTTACATTTTGCAGTTCTGGGAACTGAACCCAGGAAGGGCTCCACCGAAGCAGTCTATCCCTGTACTGCCTCTGGCCGGTGGAAACAGAGGACTATTGAGTTCGAACCTGCCTTGAGTAACCCAGGAGATCCTCTTTCAGTAAAATATGTAGAAATAAAAGTGCCTCAGGCTGCACCTTTGTCAGTGACTTGGTTCTGTCCATAGTTCTGCCGGGAGAAAAAGATATTCAGGACAGGTGAGTGAGACTGAAGAACAGACCAGCCCGGGACGAAGTTTGGATGTGGTGCATCAGAAGGAAAGGGCGGGTGGAAGGCTGAGGTTGTGCATCACCAAGGCCTTTTTTCTTTCTTTCTTCGTACTGGGCATCAAACTCGTGACCTTACATTTGCAAAGCAGGTGATGGAAACACTGAGCTAAATCCTGGCCCCTAAGATTACTTCTTTAGTTCCAGCCAGTTAATTTATCAAAGACTACACTCTGGTGTATTGTCTGCTCTTTCTATGCATACAGAGAGATGTTTGTGAGTTGTGAGAACTCCCAGCAATTCTGCCTCAGCCTCCCAAGTATGTCACATACCTAGCTAGTCTCTTTACTTAAAGTCAACTGATGATAGAAGCTAGCCGCAGCTATGAATCCCTTCATAGCAACATCTAGACAAATATTTTCTTAATTTTTTTTTCTGGTAACAGGGATCAAACTCAAACTTTGTGCTTCTAAGGTAGGCACAGTGCCACTTGAGCTAAATCCCCGTTAGGTAAGTGTTAGATTAAATAATGTGCTATAGACCAGCAAAACTGACACCTAAGGTTTTAAATAATGTGCTATAGACCAGCAAAACTGACACCTAAGGTTAAGCATCACATCTATTCATCAAACGCCCTTTTAAGGGCTATTAAAAGCTAATTACCACAAACAAATGCAATCATTATTGACCTTTAGGAGAGAAGTCTTTGGAATTGCACTCAGAAGCCTGGCCGTCAGGCAGGCAACCTTCAGGTGCCTGTGTGCTGCCGTTAGAGGTCACAGGATTTGCACTGTGATTCCCTGTTCATCAGCGTCGTCACTATCATTACTATGATTAGTTAATTCCCTGGTGCAGCCAATATTCTAAAGGAAAAAATGACAATAAATAAGCCATGTGAAGTATGTTGCCCAGCAGTGTGGCCCTGTTTACCCATAATCCCCTGTCCTTGGAACTTCAGCTTGAAAACATTCAGAGAAAGAAATACATTTGTAATGAACGTGAAAGGATTTTTTTTCTTGACCTTTTTCCCTAAACAACACAGGAGAATGACCACATAACACTTACAGTGCATTAGGTATTTTCACACCCCCAGGGCAGCGATGGGGAGCCATTTAGAGACAGTGCCAAACTGCAACCCAAAACCTATTTATATAACACCCCGTGCCAACACTGCAATTAAGGCTGAATACTGAGGTCTGAGCTTAGGAAAAATAACTCATACATTATCTTTTGTCTTGCAAGAAAAACTACAAATGCTGTAGGTTCGTCTAGGCCACTGGCCTAGGATTTATGCAAATTTTTTATGTCATTTTATTTTTTATTATATTTTTTGGCTTTTTGAGACAGGGGTCACTGTAGTTCAGTGTGATCCTGAACTCACTATGTGTCTCAGGTTGACCTTGAGCTCGAAGCAGTCCTCCTGCCTCTGCCTCCCAAGTGCTAGGATTACAGGTGTGAGCCACCACGCCCAGCTATGCCATGTTATATAAAGGATGAGCCCTGGTGAATTTGGTCTTGGCCTAAATGCCCTCAAGATATAGAAAGACAACTATAATGAAGAATGTCAAGAAAAGGAAAGAAACTGGATAGGAAGTATGTGGGGGAGTTATAATTTCAGGATGTTCAGAGCAGCTTCTCAAATTATCTGTGGTACGTCATTTCCCAGTTTTGAAAACTAAACCAAAACAAAAACCTCTCACACCAAAAAATAAAAACGAAGTGTTTTGGTTTTGTTCTTGAATTTTCAGCCCATCCCTAATTTTGTAGTCTACAGAAACACAAAAACTTAATCCCCAAATTACAGTTACAGGCTGGGGAAACGATTGGTTGAGTGGTAGAATGCTAGTCTAGCTTGTGCCACACCCTGGGCTGGCCCTCCAGCACCACAAAACAGACAAAAGGATTTAATTTTTAAATTCAACACACAAAATTAGTCTATCTGATTAGGAGATGTTTTAGTACGAGTCTCCAGGTCTGTGCTTAGTTAAACAGGAAGCATTAATAAGTGGGTTTCCTGTTGTGCGGCTGAGCCCAGGGGAGCAAGGAAGGCAGGAAGAGAACCTGACACTCACGTGTCCACTGGGAAGAGGCCGGATGTGGTGAAAGGCCATGTACAGCGTCTGAATTGTGCCCAGAGAAACAGAGAATAGAGAACGTGTGTCAAGCATGTCAGCCTGGGTCACCTGGGACCTGGTCAGCTGGGGAAGTGGTCAGACTGTCTACACTGGCTCCACATATACACCACGCTGACCCGAAGGATCCCACCGCACCTGCGGGCTCAGAGCTGACACTACCCGCGTCTGACCACCTGTCTTCTAGTCTGTTGGCTCTGTTTGGATCACTTTTCCTGGATGAAGATTTTGAACAGAGCCATGGAATGAAATGACTTCAAAAGGAACAGACTTGAGGAGAAAAACTCAGAAGGCCCTTGTAATAGTCCAGCAGAGACCAGGACCGGATGGGAACAGGGCATCTGTAAACAAGCCAACACTGTGTGTGCATTCTGTGGTTTGCATTTATTGTGTTAGGATCATCTTTCAGTAGATCAGAGTTTATGTTTCTTGACTCGGGACATTCCTAAACTTGTAAATAAGATAATTTTCTATATGGGGGGGTGACTTAAATTTTTTTTTTTTTTTGAGGCAGGGTCTCACTTTGTAGTTCAGGCTGGCCCTGAGCTCAGCCTCCAACTCACATTACAGCAATCCTCCTGCCTCTGCCTCCCGAGTGCTGGGATTACAGGTGTGAGCCACCATGCCCGGCACTGTGGTATGTGGTACTGATTGCTGCTGGGCATGAGTCTCCACACCCAGTATTGTATGTGGTTACCAGGGATCGAACCTAGGACCAGCGCTTGCAAGACAGGTACTGGAACAACTGAGGTAAATTCCCAGCCCGTGACTTAAAATTTTTAATAAAGAATTATAAAGTGTCATATTTTTACTGCTTCAATTTGGGGCTTTTTTCTTGTGGCTTCCCCTCCCCCATGCTGGTAGTGAATTAGGCCTTGCAAGATTTTGGTGGCATTTGGGATTGAACCTGGGACCTTGGTACCATCCCCCACCTCAACTCCCCCCAACATCCCACACCTGCCACTGTGTTTTTTGAAACAGTCTCACTAAGTCAGAAAGTTGCCCAGGCTGTACTGAAACTTGGCACTTCTCCTGCCTCAGCCTTCCGAGTGGCTGGAATTACAAACGTGTATCATTGTAGCCAGTTGACTTGTAGATGGAACTCAGTGTGTAGCGATCCTCTCCCCTTCCCGTTTAAGGTGTTCAGCGGCACGTGGTGAGAGTCTAACTGAGAAGGTAAGCAGAACTCTGGGAAGCAGGCCGATCTGTGATCCAGGAGTGAGACCCACAGTGTGCAAAGTTTCGCTAAATTACAACTTACACCTACGCACAGCCATGGCTCCTTCCTGTGTTTGCGTGACAGCTGTGTTCTTGTTCGGTTTGGGGTAGATTCTGCCGTTCCTGTATTGCCACCAGTCTGAAGAGTAATAAGTGGACCTGTCCCTATTGCCGGGCGTATCTTCCGTCAGAAGGAGTTCCGGCCACAGATGTGGCCAGAAGAATGAAGTCAGAGTTCCAGCACTGCACCGAGTGCGACGCCCTGGTATGTGATGCTACCTGCATGCGGTCACTGGCTTGGGACTCTGAGAGAGTTTTCATTTCACCGACGCTTTTACCCGCTATTCTGTTGCAGGAGAGTGGACAAGACTCCTAGCATTAGGTACACAAGAAGAGATTGTTTCCAGGAATATTAGTGAAGAAACTACTAACTGACTGGATGGAGGAGTGAGAGGAAAGTGACTTGAATGCATGAGGGAAAGTGCTAACAGGAACAGCACATTAAGGTCTCAGGATCTTAGCTCAGTGGTGCCGAGTCTGCCTGCCAAGTGCAAGGTCCTGAGTTTGATCCCCAGTACTGGGAAAACAAACAAACAAACCAAAAAACGGCCCCTTCAGAGAAGCAGCAACACGGCAAAGTTCTGGAGATGCTACTGGGGGCTACGTTATCTGTTCGGATAGGGTGGATCTGCTGAGGATGCACACCAATGGGGGGTTCAGGGATCGCAGTCTAGAGATCAGTCTCTTTTGGGGAGTTGCTGGAGATCAAACCTGACACATAGCTGCAGTGTCTCATAGCTGCGTGTCCAACCCCCGAGACTGAAGAGAGGAAGGATGTTAAGTATCTGCATTTCTTCTGAGATACTTTCTTGCCATTTAGCTGTGTTATTCTTTTTCTTGGAAGACTGTGCTTTTTCCTTGACATCACTTAAACTTGAAACTTTTCTTTCATTATTTTTGCATTTTATTTTTTAATTTTTTAAATAAACTTTACTTTATCCCATTCTCCCATCAAGCTCTCTCCTCACCCTATGTACACGAGCTTTCATTCCATTTTTCTTCCATTTTCACTTTTTTCTTCTCCCTTTCTTTCTCCTTCCCTACTCTCTTGTTCCTCTTCCCATTTGAACACTTTCTCCCCATTTCCCAACATCCATTATAAATTTCAGCCCTTATTTTCACTTTCTGTTTCTCACACCAAAGAAACAATGTGGTATTTAGACAGGTATGTCCACTTTATTTCACTTAAGAGTATGATCTCAAATTGCATCCATTTAGCTATGAATGTCTGAAGCTCATCCTTCTTCATGGCAGGGTACTACTCCATTACATTTTTAAAAGACCTTCTTTATCCACTTGTCAGTTGATGAGCATTTGAGCTGTTTCTGAAATTTAGCTATTATACACTGTGCTCTTATAAACATGAGTGGACACATCGTTGTGATATGATGCATTTCTTTTGGAAAGATAACACAAGAAAGCATAGTTGAGTCAAATAGAACCTCTAGCTTTAGATCTTTTTTTTCCAGTGTGTGTGTGCATGCGCATGTGCGCGCATGCGTGAGTTCGCGCATACCTCTGTGTGTGCGTGCACGCCTGCGCGCGTTCGCACATGCATGTGTGTGTGTGCGTGTGTGCATGAATGCGTGCATGTGCGTGTTCATGCATGCGTTTATGTGTGCATGCGTGCATGCGTATATGCGCATGTGTGCGTGTGTGTGTGCATGCATGCGCGCTTTCGCGCATGCATGTGTGTATGTGCGTGTGTGCGCATGTGTGTGTGGTATCAGGGATTGAACTTGGAGCTTTGTGAGGCAGGGGTATTGCCACTGAGCTAAATCTGTGGCCTAGTTTTGGATTTTGGAACACTCTCCACACTGATCTCCACAGTGCTTGCTCCAGCCTGCTCACACCAGCACTGGAGAAGGATTCCTTTTTCCCATGGCCCCTTCAACAGTTGTTACTGGTTGATTTCTTGATAGCAGCCATTCTTTCTGGAATGAGATGGAATCTCACCAGTATTATAATTTGCATTTCACGAATGACCAGTGATGTTGAACATTTGTCCATATATTTATTTGCTAAAACTTGAAACTTTTAATCATTCATCCAAAGCGGGACATAAAGTTGTCAAAAAGGAATTTCTAAACAGCACAGAAAACAAATTAAATGCAGTGCCCAATGGTCTGTGTACAAAATGGCTCCCTGGCCCTGTGCCACAGTCAGGCTGAGAGTAACGGAGGTGAGAGAGCTGGATGTCTTTTTGCCACCTGAGTGTCCTGAGGAATTTCTTCTGACCAGTGGCAAGAAGACCCTGGTACCAAATGGCTGTGTTCCTCACCTGCCACCTCCTGACAGTGACACATCCTCCTGATGGTGCCATTTTGGCCTGTTAGGGAAAACCCTTGTCCTCTTTGACAGGCTGCCTCCTGGCTACCATCTTGTCCTAGACTCCGGTGTGGCCACCTTCGCCCGTCAGCCACAGCCAGAGCCCTTGGATACGGGTGCTGGTGCAGCATGGCACACTGACTGGCACATACCAAGGGTGGCACACATGCCTATATAAGGCCCAATAATGTATTCATGGCTACCTGACTAGGACTCTGTGGGCTCAGACATCCTGAGGTCAAACATCAGTTCTCTCTCTCTTTGGGATTTGAAGCAAGTTACTAACCTCAGTTGTTTAACTTTTTTTAAAAAAGAAAAAAAACATAACGTTCATGTTCCAGGCATGCTGGCACAGCCTTGGAGCTGAAAATGCAGCAAATCTAAAGCATCTTACATTCTTGGTAACAGATCATTGTGCACTTTTACTGATATTGTCATCATACAAAACCCCCCGTGCACTTCATTCTAAGCAGTGGTGTCTCTTCACAACCTCCCAGTGACGTGGGTGGAAATCTCCCCTCTTTTCACATCCCCTCCTCTCTGATCGTCACGCGTGCCTCTGTCTTCCCCTGTATGCTCTCTCTTTCCCCAGGAATGCTCCCATCCTTCGCTGGCCTCTTTACCCCTCATCTGTTCTGGGGAGCCCAGGTCAGCTCGCCTCTGCGTGAGGACCGGGGCTCAGTGTTCTCGTATTTGGAACCGAACGGTGGCCTGTCTCACTGTCTCCACAGCCTCTTCCCCTGAAAGAGCCGGAGCACGGTAGCAGCAGGCACACGACTTCTCTTTCTTCCGCAGTATTTTACAGTGTCCTCCAAACTGTACCTGGGCCGTGCATGTACCAGCCTGTCGGTCCCTCGATTGCCCACAGACAGCTGGTTTCCCAGAGCAAGGCTTATCTTTGTTGAACAAGGAAGACAGAGGAAGAACTATTGAAATCCATGCCCCTAGATTGGTGTTGGTGTTCATGTATTTTAGATGGATATTTGTAAAGTGAGGATTGTTTTTATATTTTCACCAGTTTTTGGTTTGGGCTTTTGTTAAGCATTTCTGACAGTTTCCTTGACAGGGTAGATTTGAGTCTGAGCCTGGACTTCCGTGGCTTGGGCCAAATGAAGCAACATGGGGCAGCCACGGGGCCGCAGGTGTACAGAGTTTCTTTAGTACAGATCTTAACACAGTCGAATGAAACATTTATAGACTATGTGTTAAGTTAGCACCAGTTCCCTCATGGTTAGGCTGTCTGAATGTAGATCTGACGGACGAGGGCTCTTTCTTCTGCACTGATAAAAATGGACTATAAGAGCCGTCTTTTATGTTTGCTCTCAAAGGGCCCATTAAGAACTCTGTGCATGGTGAGCTCGTGTAATACGACTGGCTGTGTTATAAAACCATGGTATATCTATCTTGGCCTAAGGTGCAGGAGCTTTTTAAATTTAATATGAACACATGTAAAATTCATGGATTTATTTTTCTTATTTCTTTATTTCTCTTCCTATATTTTCTCCTCTCAATTTTTTTTTCTTTCTTCACTCTTTTCCTTCACCCAAGTTTCTTTCTCTTCCTTTTTTCCAGAACCTATTTACATGATGGCATGCAAAAACCATTTCTTAGTTACTATACATCTTTTCACTTTTAAAAATGTTTATGTTATAGGGGCCGGGGATGTAGCCCAGTGTTGCCACGCCTGCCTGGCAAGCCAAGGTCCTGAGTTCAATCGCTGGTACTGGAAAGGGAAAAAAATAATAAAAATGTATATTCATTTTAGAAGAACCAAGTTTAAAAGTTGAACATTCAGGTCTTCATAGTATTGGAGAAGATCTAAATACAGTATTATTCCTGATAATGCCTATACTTGTGGTACTATTTGAATGTATTTGTGTAATCAACTGCCCTGAAAGCCCCCTTTCAACAGTGTTTATTTTGAATTTGCTTTTTGTAGGTTTGCCTTAGTGAAATGAGGGCACACATAAGGACTTGTGAGAAGTACATTGACACATATGGACCCCTTCAAGAGCTCGAGGAGACAACAACAAGGTTTGCTTTAATTCCTTATAATTTGATGCTAAACTTGATATGTTTATAAAGAATGCAATGGGCTGGGATTTAATATTTTCACTATGAAAATGAATGGCTCTTAACTATAATAGGTGGTGATTGCTGTTTGTTTTGTAATAGCAATCATTTCAAAGAATTTTATTTTACTTTAAAAACTGGATGGAGGGTAGCTCAGGAGTGTTGTTCCTATCTGGCAAACTCCAAGTCCTGAGTTCAATTCCCAATAGCAAAAAACAAAAATGTAAAATTAAAAAATGTAAAAAGAGGAAAAACCGGGTGGAGAGAAGTAACTAACTGCCCATTGGAAACAAGTATCTATTAAGAAAGACCCGAAAATGGAATGCAGAACTCTGATTTCCTATAGCCTGTTTTCTGACTACCTGGTTCCCAAACTAGATTGCGATGAAATGATTACTTATCCTTATTCTTCCATTGCCATTAGTTGTGCTTCCTTTCTTAGTTGTTTTCTCATTTTGGTAGTTTCTCCTTAAAAGGTAGGAAGTGGCGTCTCCATGTGTATTTGAACAGTGGATGGACAGGCCTGAGCAGGCATTTTGATTCTTAGCCTTTTTGGTGGGTGATCTGTGGAAAAGGATAAAGGTGTGCATTGAGGCAGCTGCAAGTGAATTTCCCTTCTTCCTCAGAAACTTAGAATGCATGGTGACATATGTGGTTGTGTTTCTAGAGTTGGAAAACAAACAACGTCCAGTTCAGCTGCTTCCTGAGTTAGCAAAGAAAGGGAGACAAAGGAGACCCAGGAGGCTGGGGATTTACCTCAGCGGTCCAGCACCTGCCTCAAAAGTGCGTGGTCCTGAGTTCAATTCATAGTTAGAAAAAAAAAAAAAGGAGATCCGGGGACACGTGGATGCTGGGATCCTCAGTTCCTCAGTTCATAAGTGCTCAGATTACACCTCTCCACCAAACTGATGAAGTATTTCATGTGGACTGTCGCTGGGAGCCACACAGTAGCCCAGGGGTGCTCTGCCTGCCTGGGAAGTAGAAGGTCAGAGTTCAGTTCTGGTACTGGAGGGGAAACTGTATGTTAGTTGCTTGCGCTCTGTCTCTCTCAGGACATATACCTAGATTTCTGGTGGGAAAATATTTAGGCCTCGGCACCATTACCAGGATAAGAAAAGTCAAGTCAAGTCAGGAGAACTAGCACTAGAGAGTAATTCTCCTGTGACTACTGTGTAGCTCTGCCAGCCATTTTTAGTAATGTTCATAACTGTGCAATTCCCAGGTGTGTTTGCCCTTTTTGTCAGAGGGAGCTGGATGGAGACAGTTTGTTGGATCACTGTATCACTCATCACAGATCTGAGAGGAGGCCCGTGGTAAGGATTGTTGTTACTGTATCTTTTATTTTCCCTTTATTTTTATTGGCACATGATTGCAATAGATAATATTACGGTCTTTGAATTTAAGATAAGCTAGAAAATCCACTTAATGGATTTTTTTCTTTCTCTTGATGCTGAAGATCAAACCCAGGGCCTCCCACATGCGAGGCAAGGACTCTAGCCTTGCAGGGCATCTTCCACCTTCAACTTGACCCTGTCGTCCTGACTCTTTTTTGCTGTTCTGACTGTGGCTCATGATCAGGAAGATCAACCAATAAATCAATAAGATGGAACCCTCACCCTTTCCTGCAGTACTGCAGTTGATGCAAGGCCCTTCCGAGGAGCTACATCCCAACCCTCCCTTTTCTTCCCCTCCCTTCTCCTGTCCTTACTTTTTCCTGTTCTTTCTCTTCCCTGCTCAGTCGCTCTCTTTCTTTCATGACAAGTTCTCACTAAATTACTAAGTTGCCCATGCTGGGCTCAAACTTTTTTGAATTTTGTTGAGAAAAGATCTTGCTGTGTGGCTTTGAACTCACTATGGAGCCTGAACTAATGACAAACCTCCTGCCTCAGCCTCCTGAAGCTGGGATCACAGGAGTGCTGTACCATGCCCAGCATGTGCTTTCTGTTCTTGATGATAGCCCTCTGATGGGTATGACATACAACCTTAATGTAATTTGTGGGGATTTTTATTGGGTTTTTCTTGGCCCAGGGGATCAAAGTCAGGACCTTTGTCTTGCAAGGCAGGGACTGCACCACTGAGTTAATCCTTGACCCTCTTAGTGTAATTTGGATTTATGCTTCCTTGATGGCTAAAGACCATGAACATGTTTCAACATACTTGTTGGCCACTTGTACTTCTTTTGAGAATTCTGGGTTTAATTAGTTGCCCATTTGTTGGGTTATTTGATTTCCTTGGTGTCAGGTTGCAGTTTCTTCACTTTGGTAGTATTTCCCTTGCAGAGCAGAAAATTTAAAAATGGAATCCAGGAATAATACTGCTCACCTATAATCTCCGCACTCTGGGAATCAGAGGCAGAAGGATCAAAACTTTGTTCCTGCCTAGGGAATTGGATGACCAAACAGAAGGTCCAGGGTGTAGTTCAGTTCAAAGTCCCTGGTTCAATCCTCAGCTCTACAAAGTTTAAAAGAAAGAAAAAAACAGAAAAGAAGAAAAGTTTTAATTTGATGTCCTCCCATCTGTTGATCCTTGCTATTAGTTCCTCTGTCTCTGCAGTCCTGTTACCAGGAAGTGTTACCATTTGAGGAAACCAAAGGACAGACAAAGGAGCTCTGTGTACTGTTTCTGTAATTCCTTATGAGTTTAGAAATATCTCTAAATGAATTTTTTTCCCCTCTTACTGGCGGATTAAACCCAGGCCCTTCACACCAAGAGGCATCCTTAACCCATTTTTGTTGTTTTACTTTGAGAAACAGCCTCACTAAGTCTTCTAACATGTCCAGGCTGGGCTCAACTTACAGTCTTGCTCCCTTGAGCTCTCTGTTTCTTTTTTGAAACAAGATTTGCCTTTGTTGTTTAGGGTGCTTTGAACAGGTGGAACTTGTACTTCCAAGGTAGGTATGGTACCACTTGCATTACTTCTGCAGCCTTTCCTTTGTCTTTTTAAATATTGAGACAGGTTCTTGTTGAGCTGCCCAAGCTCACCTCAGATTTACAAGTAGCTGGAGTAACAAGAGGGAACAGCTAGATCCAGCTAAAATTCACGTCAAGTTATTGTTTCCTTAAAGATTCCGATGCCAGTAATTCTCTTTTTTGTTTTTTTTTTGAGACAGGGTCTTGCATTTATAGTTCAGGCTGGTCCTGAGCACACTGTGTAGCCCAGGCAAACCTTGAACTCATAGCAATCCTCCTGCCTCTGCCTCCAGAGTGCTGGGATTACAGGCATGAGCCACCACGCCTGGCACTGTGGTATGTAGTACTGATTACTGGTGGGCCTGAGTCACCACACCAGCATTGTTGTATGTGGTCCTGGGGATCGAACTCGGGACCTTGCACTGGCCAGGCCAATGACAAAATCACTTAGCTAAATTCTCAGCTCACCATGCCAGTAATTCTTTCAGTCTTTTTCTTGAACTCTTGCTCTTGTTTCTTTCCAGTTCTGTCCACTTTGCCGTTTTACGCCAAATGAGAATCCAGGCAGCTTCAATGGCAGTTTAATAAGACATTTGCAAATTAGCCACACTTTGTTTTATGATGATTTCATAGTAAGTATATTGTTTTTCTTTTACATTGTTTTTATGCTGCTGTGTTAAGCTTGTTTTTTTTTTAAATCCAAGTAGATAAAACTATAGAGGAAAATAGCGTATACTGCTAAAGTGCTAAATATCAGCATTAAGTAGGAAATCATGAAAATATAATGTCTTACATACTTGAGTATAGATGCTAAACTTATTTTCTACTTTGAATGAAGTGATTTTCTTAGGGTTTTAGATAATTAAATATTCTATAAACAGCCATACTTAGCCTTCAGGTTGTCTATGTTTTTATTCTAGCTCCTCCCTTCTTAATTACAATTTTAATGAACTTATATAGCAGAAATCATATCAGTATTTCACCCGCTTAGACCTCTGCATTCAGGGGCTTTCATGCACAGTGGTAGACAGAGTGGAGTATAGGGCACCTCATCTCAATCTTACACCCTAACCTGAATATCCCACTTCTAGTGGTTCTTGTTTTTTCAAGATGTATGAAAAATTATATCACACAAATCGTCAGAGGGCTGTTTTGTTTTTTGTTGTTTCTGTCATTGTTGTTTTGTTTTTTTCTAGACAGGGTCTCACTCTTTGTTCAAGCTGGGTTTGAACTCACTGTGAAGCTCAGGCTGGCCTTGAACTTGCAGCAATCCTCCTGCCTCAGCTCCCCCAGTTCTGGGCTTTCCGTTGTACACCACCACCGCACATTTGAATAGTTCTTAATACTTATAAATGTATTTCACATTATGAGAAATGATAGTTGTAAGTAAACAAAAAATTTACTACACTTACATCCAAATGTGCTTATGAAGATGCAATGAGAGAACGCATACATAACGATTTATTTGCACAGTTCGGGGACATGAGGTAGACAAGATTAATTCCATACCTATTCTCCCAGCTTGTGTTCAGGCTGTTCTCAGAGTGTTCCGCATTGTGATCCAGAACTGGTGAGGAGGAAGCCATTTTGTTAAGAGCACTTTCTAGTCACTCAGCAACGTACTTTTGAGTGTGGAACACTACTTTGAGTTTATTTCCACATTTGTTCCTTATTTTGATTTTTTTTTTTCCTAAGCCACCTTGTACCAAGTTAGCACTTTTTATTCTGGACAGTAACTTTTGGAAGTGAATACTATATTTCCATCTTTGCTTAACCATTAAATAGCTAAAGCTCCAAGTCTAAGTCCTTAAAAAGAACAAGTTAGTAGTAAGTCCAAACCCTGTACTTTATCGCTTTCGTTGGTTTCTGTGTTTTAGAAGGGATTTCTACCAGAGATTTCACTTTTTATCATTTGTTTATTGTGGGAAAGGAGAGTGATTGCAGAGGAAAGGGCTCTTAAGTTTTGTTTTACTTACAGACTGTGCTAGTATAAAGCATTAAACACATTTTTGACATTTAGGCAATAAGTCTTGTTTGCAACTTTTTTTTTTTTTACAAATAGGTATTTAGTGGTTCTACTGACATTATGAATCTTAGGGGATGTGAGGTTAGGGTTTTGTTTTATTTTTGAGGTGTTGATGATCAAACCTTGCACATGCTAGATAACGCTTTACCACCGAGCTACCACCTAGCCCAACCGGGGATATCTTAACATTACCCATGCTGTGTGTTCATGTGAAATTTAACAATCTGACCAGGATTCGGAATATTGAATAAAAACTGCAAATTGGGTCAAATAAAAACTTTAAATTCCAATTCAAGGGTATTTTATTATGGTAGTAAGTAGCTCATTTTTAGGGTATAAAATGAAATAGAATATGTACTAGCAAGATCAAGGATTTAGCTCAGTAGTTCTGATGCCTGCCTTAAAAATACATGCTCATACTTTTGATCACTAGTACCAAAAAACAAACAAACAAACAAACAACATATACTAGCGTCAGAGCAAAAGTCCCCACAGTTTCAATTTCTCTGACAAGATTTGTGGAATCTTTGACAACTCAAAACCTTAGTTTCCTACAGAGTGGAGGTGTAGCACTAACCCTTTTCCTCCAATTTCAGAAACACAATTGATTCTGTTCATTTCTAATTATTTTTCTTTATTGTAGGATTTTAATATAATTGAGGAAGCTCTTATCCGAAGAGCCTTAGACCAATCACTTCTTGAATATGTGAATCACTCGAACACGATATAACTTTACGATTACAAAAGCGAAGCGGAGCATTCAATTGTACGATTTCAGATGCTGCTTGAACAGCTGAATGCAGATTGTCAGCATTTGATGGGTGAAAATATCCAACCCAGTTACAAGTTTGTCCACGCTTAGACTGCATCCAGAAACAGCCTTCGTTTCAATGGTTTATATCCGGTTTGTGTTTTTGAGTTTCATAGACATTTAACAAGAAATAGATGGCATCAGTCATCAGCGTGCAGCAGAAACACAGGCCGAGAATGAAGGTGGGGAATCTCGATTTGCAAACTGGGTGACGTTGGGTGTAATGCTCCATGTTAATACTACCATCCTGGGTCAGGCAAGATACCTAATCTTTGTCCTGACAGAAAAGATGGAGAGAGAAATAACATGCAGGTGTTCAAGAAACTATCAAACTTGTTCCAATGTTCTTGTTCTAATCTCTAACAGAATAACATGAATGATCTTGTATGGGAATAGAACAGGATGGTTTTTAAGCTAACAGAGATCGTTTAACCAAGCTATGGTGTGTAATATTGTAACAAAATAAATTTTGTGTTAGCAATGTGTACTTAATTCTTTGACTTTTTATACTGACATATAGGAGCTTAATAATTTTCAAATCTTTTTAGCTTATTTATAAATATTTTATAATATAGGTAATTTCTTAAGAACTATCAGTTGATATTTACAGAAAAATTTACATCCATACTTTTTAGTGGAAATCTCAAAGGCTCTGTTTTTGTTGTTGTTGTTTATTTGTTTGTTTGGCACTGAGGATGGAACTCGGGACCTTGCACCAGCAGGGCAGGTGCTGGAATCACTGAGCTAAATCCCTGGCCCCTAAGGGCTCTGTTTTTAATTTCAACCTTTTAAAAACTATAAACTAAAACAAATTCTAAGGACCAGAAGCAAAATTTATAGTGTTATGTGCTATTAAAAAATTATTTTAGAACTTGGTCAGCTACCCCATTTGTATTCTTTGTGTCTTGTCAACAACCTCAAGGTTGGGTGGGCATTTAGTTCTTAGGTGCCATGCCTGCCTGGCCAGCCAAAGTCCTGGGTTCAATCCTTTGTACTACCGAGAGAGAGAGAGAGAGAGAGAGAGAGAGAAACCACCAAAAGCTCACAAAAGTAACCACTGCACTAATTTTAGCAGTTCTCATGGACCCTCACCCTGAGCCATATTCTTTAAACATTGGTTTTAAACTTGCTGTTTCTCAGCTGCCAACCAGTAATAATAATAGATTTTTATTTCACAACCTATTTTCCTCAATTTGGACAGACCATCCAATTAAGCAAAATGTGCTGTATGAGAGAAATAAGCCATGGACTGAAAACCTGGCTGCTGAAAACAGAAGAAAATATTGTTGAATATTAATTCCTACTATGCAGACAGTAAGTCTTTTGTTCATTTAGAGCAATAAAAAAGCATCTTTTACATTTGTAAAACCTGAAAAATTAAATTTTAATTTAAAGCTTTTAAAAAGCATATTTCAAATAAAGCTTAGGTCATGTACCACGCTCAGCCACAGTGTAGTGATTCTGGATCTTCTCCCTGAATTCCTCTTGTGATCATATATTTTGGCATCCACAGGACAAGTGAGGTGCTGGCCACCTGACTACTTTGAGCTGTAGAGTGGTGAAACAGATATTCCTTGTATCACTTCGGGTGGGGTTTTTGTTTGTTTGCCCCCCCCCCCCCATACCTGGGATTGACCTCAGGGCCTTGCATTTGCCAGGCAGCTAAATCCCTGGCCCTATTAGCTTTGTTTTTGAGACAGGATCTCACTCTGTAGCCCAGGCTGGTCCTATACTTGCAGGGAATGCTGGGGTTACAAGATGTGTGCCATCATGCCTTGTTTCAAATATTCACTGTTTCACTGTGCCTTTAGCTTTTTGTAACAAAGATTTAATCATTGCCATCAAAATTGAAAATCATTATTTGAATGGCAACAAAAAAGATTTACTCTGTTGTTTTAGTTTTTGATAGCAAGCTTTGTGCTGTTCTGCTGAGCTACATCCCTCTCCGTCACCTATCAAGGCACAACTATTTCAGGGTCTCTTAAGGGAAAAGGTTTTATATTACACTTGTAAAGTTAAAATCTCTGAGCTCTGCAAAACCCCATGGAAGTTTCGCTTTTACATATTTTTGCACCCACATGTCTGAAGTGCAGGTATAATGATGAGACTGATTGTGAATGTATGGTAAACGTAGGTTTCCATGTCAGATCTCTTAAGTGATCTTGTCACCAATGATATTGCTTCACTTCTGCCAGGGGCGCTAGTTTCTTTCATTCTGAAGTGAGCGTACTCCAGTTTTTGAATATTTATCTTACCATTATTATTTTAGAAGTACTGAGATTGATTCTTTTATTATTCAATGGTAAAATATAGATAATCAAAATTTAAAATGTATAATTCCAATTGTATTGGAATAATGTAGTTCCAAATGTATTGTTATGAAAAATAAAGAATGGCAGGACCATTGCATTCATTAAAATACCTATTGGGTTTATTCTTAAATACTGACCTTGATTGTTTTTTATACAAACTTAATGTTCCTTATCTTTTTTGGTGGGGATAGGGGTGGAGCCCAGGCTCTCAAGCATGCCGGGCAAGAGCTCCCCATCTCACATGCGTTTTAGATTCTCATCATTCAGTGGCAGGTATCAATAAAATCTGTATCCTCAATTGGAGGCACTTTTGTATGGCATAGGCCTCAGGCATTGCTGAGAGACATATTAGGTTGTCATAATGGGGGTGCACGAGTATTATTGGCCTGGGAGCTGGGTGGGTAGGGGCTGAGGATGTTGCCCAACATTCTGCAGCACACAAGGTAGCGCCTCACAATGCTGTCCTCCCCCAAATATCAGTAATGCCCAAGTGTACAAGCCCTGAGTTGACCAAGGTGATGCTGAGTCTATAATTACTATTGGCTCTGCTCATAAGGGACTTCATTCAAATTTAGAAGATAAGACACAGGCCAGGGTTTTAGCTCAGTTGTTCCAGTGTCTGCCTTGCAAGTGCAAGGTCCCAAGTTGGATCATGGTACCAAAATAAATAAATAAAGGGTCAGTGTATGAATTTTGCTGTGGTTGTATCATTTCATTGGCTTTTGTGGTACTGGAAACTGAACCCGAGGGCTTGTGCATGCTTGGCAGCACTGGCACTGGGCTGCACCCCTCCCTTGACATGTGAATTCATAAATACATTTGTGCAAATCTCCACTGAATGACTGAGTCAGAGAAAGCGTGTTGGAAAACTTAGCTTCTGGGCAGATACTTTTTTGCATGTGGATACTTTTCTATATGTGGAATGCTAAAACCAAGAGAGCAGCACAGATACTTCTCAAGTTGTTCCTTACCATTTTCTCAGGGCTTAGCACAGTGCCATGTATCTTTAGAGGCACAGGATAAATCTCTGGCGAGAAAATTAGTAAAAAATTATAGCTTCATAAGCTAGATAAAACTCGGTGAATGAACAATGTTTTTGAGCAAGACGCATCTCTTTAGAGACATACGTGTTGAGGGAACCAAGTTACCAGACTACTGTCCTCGTAGGCAGGTTTTGAAATCAGGACTCAGTCCGGTAATGTTTTTCTCTCCCAGAGAAGAAGCATTTGTCTGCTGGCACCCTGCTTCAGAGTTCAGGGCTCACAGATATAGGCAGGATAATGTGGTGGCCAGAGACACTCAGATGAGGTTGTTCTGCAAGTCTCTTCTAGGATTAGTTAGCGATCTTCCAGAACTCTGGAAAACCTTCTTTTTTTGTCTTTTTTTGTTGTTGGTGGTGTTGTTGCTGAGGATTGAGTCCAGGTCCTTCATACAAAGCTACATTCCCCCTTTTGAGACAAGGTCTTGCTAAATTGCCTAGGCTGGGATTGAACTTGTGGTCCCCCCACCTCCACTGCAGGGCTTTGATCACACACTTAGCCTAATAGCAACATTCAGTGGCATATTTTTGCCTACTCATAACTGATAGAGCATGGTGAGCTGTTATAGTAAGAGCTGCTAATCCAAAGGCTGCCAGCACCAGTCAGGCTGTGGGGAGAAAAGAGCCCTTCTCCACTTGTGGGAATGTAGCCTGGTGCAACCACTGTGGAGATCAGGGTGGAGATTGCTCAGAACACCAGGACTAGGGCCGGAGATTTAGCTCAGTGGAACCATGTCTGCCTCACAAGCTCAAGATCCTAAGTTTGATCCCCAGTACCAAAAGCAATCAAACTAGGATTAAAGGTCCCATTTGACCCTGCTATTTTCCTGTTGGATATATTCACAAAAGAATTAAAAGCATCATACCACAGTGCCATATGTGCACCCATGTTTGTAATAGCTAAATCTTGAAAACAGCCTCAATGCCCATCTACTGGTGAGTGGATAAAGGTGTTTTTCTCTTTTCTTTTTTTTAAATGGCGCATTACTTATCCATAAAGAATGATAAATTAGAAGGTCAGAGGATTTAACTTAAGTGGTATGGTGCCTCTTTTGGAAGCATAAGGGCCCAAGTTCAATCCCCTGTAGTGCAAAAATAAATAAATAAATTAGAAACATTTATAACTAAATAGGTGCACGTTGAGGCCATATTCATAAATGAAACAAATAGGGCAGAACAATGCATGTATGGTATAATTTCTCTAGTGGGAGAAACTGAAGGTATAAATGAGCTCCAGAATGTATGATAGATATTATGAAACAGAAAAATAATGTTAAAAGGAAAAGGGAAAGGGGAAGTAGGGGAAAGTAAAGAAGGAAAAGAAAAAAAAATTGATGTGAAAAGAAAAAACAAAAACAAAGCTTATGTATATAGAGGGAGTGGTTGTTGGGAGGACAGGGGAATGGGAAAAATAAGAATCAAGATGTCATGTACAGGCACAAATTCTCAATGAGGAATGTGATTGTGATGTATGCCTAAAATGTACAAATAAGCTCAATAAAGGGGAAAAAAAAAGATTACCAGCACCGAACGCAGCCAGTGCGGGGGCTGGGACACCAAAGGCCGCCAGTGCTCAAGCAGCCAGAGATAGTAAAACCAGAAGTACTGATGCTGAAAGCGGCCAACAGCAGAAGTGACCACTGACCACTCTGGAGGCAGCTTGCAGTGGAGAATAGACAGAGACGGGATTGCCAGGAGCCGCCGTCTGCAGGGTGACCTCCTTCTCAGAGCGGCCAGCGGTGACCGGAGTTGGCCAGTGGTGCTGCAGGCTGCAGGCGGCCGCGCTACCCAGCTACTCTGCGCCTGTTCCAGTTTCCACGTGAACCGAGCAGGAACCCTCATCTGGGTGGTAACTTGTGGAAGTCCCTGCAGGGTAGAGGACCCTGAAGAAGAGTGTGGACAAGGGTCTTGGTCACCAGAACGGAGCAGCAGCCCAAGGACTAGCCCGGGGCTGATTTCCATCTTACATGTGGCTAAGATTCCCCACCAGCCAGTGACAAATATAGATAACGCTGCTTATAAACAATACACTTGAACATGTCTAGATGCTACATTTTACTTTATTTGTTCTTTTTATTTTAAGACCGTAAATTTTATGTTATAAACTTTTAAACAAACAAATGAAAAAATCTTCAGCCAAATACCACGGTGTATATATAGTTCTGTGGCACCCAGTTTGGGAAATTATAATTGTCGGCGAAACTTAGGAAGGAAGAAATGTCTCATGGGCAAAGCTCTTAAGGTTTCAAAAAATAAAGCATTTAAATATAGAGACTGCGCCATACTGCCCCTTGTTGCTATTTTTTTAACCTACTAGTCTGTCTTCATATTGTTCACAAAGCTTGAAACACATTAGCACATTTGCCTTTTTTTCTTCAGATTTACAGTGGCTGCACGTTATTTTAGATAATTATTGGTCTGAGTGTCCTGTTGCCTTGATTTTAACTTAATTATCTCTTTCAGACCCTATTTCCATAGAGAGTCACATTCTGACTTCCTGGGGTTAGGACTTTCACATAGGAATGGGGGGTTGTGGGAGGGAACTCTTGAGCCTACAACCTCTATTATTTAAAAGTTAATTTATTTGGTTCTGGGGACTGAACCTAAGACCTCACACATGGTTGGCAAAACTCTACCACTGTACAATATAGAGTCTTGCTATGCTGCCGGTGGCTGGCCTTTGAAGTTCTGGGCTCATGAGATTCTCCTGATTCAGCATCCCAGTTAGCTAGAACTACAGATGTACACCATTGTAGCCAGCCATAATTCTTTATATTGAACTTCTCTGATCAAATAACTCCATGACTTCTCTCTCTTGATCAAATCCAGAGGGCTCCTTCCACTGGTGTTGATTTTTCATGAGTATTGTTAACAAAGTGCAACAAGATCTTGGGAGCAGTTGAACACACCTAGAGTGTCAACATTCTAGGAGTTTGAAGCCGGAGGAGCCTGAGTTTGAGCTCAGCCTGAGCAACTCATTGAGACCCTATCCTCAGTGAAAAAACAAAAAGACCCAGGGATATAGCTCAGGGAAAAGGACCTGGGTTCAATCTGCAAACAAATAAACAGAAACAAACACAAACACGAGAGCAGGCTTTGCTTCACGGTTTTACCAGAAGTCCTCTTCTTGTAGCCATCCTGGCTTTGAAGCAGGGACAGCACATCCCAGAGAAGACCCATCAGTGTGTGAAGTGAAGGAAAGAAAAAGAGGAGGAAGGAGGGAGAAAGGAAAGAGATCTTTTAGTTTCAATTTACATCTTCAAAAGATTTAAAAGAAAACAGTATCGAAGAAAAAATTGGCCAGGGGAAGTGGCACAAACTTGTAATTCCAATTACTTGGGAAGCTGAGAAAGAATCACAAATTGGAGGCCATCCTGGGCGCCCTAGTGAGATTCTGTCTAGAAATAAAATTAAACCAAGGGCTGGGAGTGTGGGTTAGAGCTTCGCTGGCTTTAATCTCCAGTGGAGAGGAGAGAGGAGAAAGAAAGGGTTGTAAGGTAAGTTGACTTGCTGACTAGGCCACCACTCATCTCTTCTGGGACACTGACTCTTAAAACTGTACAGCTTATGCATGCAGACAGCTTCAGCTTCATCTTGAATGTCTGTCTCATTGCTGGTTTGCTCTTTTGTCAATTGGTGTCTGTTTGCACAGAGGAGAAAGTGGCTGTCCCTGCCCGGGACACTTTCCATAGAACTTGGCTAGAATACTGGAATCTCCTCCCCACATTTGTGGGAGACAGAATGTGACTAGGAGGGGCTGAGTCTGTACATAATTTCTGTCCCTCATTTCTGATAATCGTGCCATGAGCATGGGTCTCACTGGGTGTAAAGGCCACTGAGAGCTACGAATATGAGCATTATAAAAGGTGGCTGCTGTGGAACGGTAGATACAAAGACACATAAAAATTCATATTCATAGTGATATTTATGAGTGAATTGAAATTCAACTGCCTCAAACTAGGATAAACTATGAAAAAAGCATAACTTTAAAATTTTCTGTAACATATTTAATCATTGAATTTCCATTGGTGCTAATTTGCAAAGATGTGAGGGAAGAACTTAAACTTGCTGTGGAAAGTAACGTGGTTTCTTCTCTTTTGGGAAGAGGAACCATTTTTCAGTGTTTCTTGCTTGTTTGCCTCCTATCATCTGAAGTATGGATTCAGCTAGAAAATGAGGACAGGGTCCAGTGTGGAAGGCAGAACTCATCAGGGTAGCTCCCCACGGGACATTTAGTGCAGGAAACTAGTTATAGAGATGTTGGAGCCGCTGAAAGATCAAGTTGGGCCTGGGGCAAACACACCAGATGCTAGAAAGAGGCAGGCCCTGCACGGCTGGAGGTAGGACACTGAGGGAAAGGCCCCTTACACAGCCAACGCCATGGAAGGAATAGAGTCATTGCCTGCAGCAGAAACACCTTGGTTCCTTCCTTCCTCTTCCCAGTCTCTCATCAGCACTTCCCATGAGCTGAACATCGGCAGAAGCCAGTTGGCAAGGGAACTGGCTTATAAGGGTCAGTTCCAGCGACTCAGAACAAGGAAGGGTGGGGAAATAGAAGAGCAAATGCCAACTCAGATATGTTCAGGTACAAATAACAGGACCAGGAATAGCTTAGATTCCAAGAGGTTTATTACTTTAACAGAGAGGAGGTAGCTGGGGGCTTATTAACTGAATAGCTCAACTATGAGAACTCCTATATTGTCCATCTCTACCACCCACAGTCCATTAGTTCATCCTTTGGCTGGTCTTTCCCATAGCTTTTTGGTTCTTGCAGCATTTCTGGGGAGCACTTCACAGAAAAAAATGATCTGGACACGGGCCTAGGATTGTTTGTACCTATTTGCTGGTTTTTTGTTGTTTGAATGTTTTGTAGAGTAGGAGATTGAACCCAAGGCCTCAGGCATGCCAGCCAAGCACTCTGTCTGTTTTTGATCAGCAAAGGAAAGCATTTCCTGCAGCCCTTCACACTCTCTTGGCCAAACCTGAATCCCATGCTTATACCTAAACTACTAGTAAGAGGAAAGGGTCCCCTTTTATGTCAATTATGACTTTTCCTCTTGTCCTGAGAATGTTTGTTGCCTTCTGAGCATATGGTTGGGAAAAGAAGAGAAGACAACTGTTAGAGTGGGAGATAGGAGTGGGCTCTTGTTGTTGAGATAGGGTCCCAGTATGTCATCTAGGCTGGCCTTGAACTCACTGCATAGCCCAGGCTGGCCTCAAATTTGTGATCTTCCTTCCTTAATCTCCAGAGGGCTCATAACCCTCTCAGCTAGGACATGGTTTATAAATATTGACAGGAAGAGGGTGTCAGCTATAGTTTCTCTTTTACTTAACCTGTTTCCTACTCAGACCGAGACATTCAAGTGTGTGTGTGTGTGTGTGTGTGTGTGTGTGTGTGTGTTGAGATGTAGAAAAAAAGAAATTATAATTAATTCAATCGGAATGAAAAAACTTCGATCTCTTTAAAAGTAATGGTTCTAAAACATGCTTAAACAATTCAACTGTATTCCTTCATTGGTTATGGAGAAATGTTGAAAACATTCAACAACTAGAACCCAATTGACATATTACAGTTTAGGCCTAAAATGTCCCTTGATGTCCTGTGTGTCCACAGATGAGGCTTTCAGAAGTGGATTGTACACAGGACCAGTGAATTAATCACTCATGATTTAGTAGCTATACTCTTAGGAGGGGGGGCTGATTGGAGGGAGTGGGTCAAAAAGGGCCTGATTTGGAAGGGTGTATTTTTTTCATGCTTTTAAAAACTGTATTACAGCATAACAGTGATTATAGAAATATGCTCATTCATAGTATGCAGTTTAATTTAGCCTACATAATTTCAACCAAAAACTTTGTATGTGGTTTAAGATTTTAAGGATTTGCAATGTGGTTTATTTTAATCTACTATAAATGTATAAAAGATCCTCCATCAAATGCTGATAAAGAAAGCAGCAGAAATCTTGATAAGTATATCTTTGGTTTGGCTCAGAAAAATCACCAGTATTTCACTATAAAGTTTATAAAATTGGTGCAGCCAAACATTGTTGTAATGTTACAATGTCAGTTTGCAAAGTTCAGTAATTTGTAGATGTGGAAGGGGTGGGAGGAGACAGTGCACACAGGGAACCATAAAACCTATCTATTGATTAATGCTGCGTGTAGATCGGGAATCTATACAAACCATGACTCAGAGAATTTCTTACAACTAAAATAACAGTATCAGCTCACTTCAGCTGTTCAGACTAACAAGAGACCTCGGCACACTTAGCTTTTTAAGTTTTTCTAGGGGCCAGAAATTTAGCTCAGTGGTTCTGGCACCTGCCTCACAAGTTCAAGGTCCTGAGTTTGATTCTCAGTACCAAAAATAAAAATAAATTGTTACTAAGTTTTTCTGGATTATAGTAAGAAGAAAATTAAGATTCTTCCCCAGATTTTCAGTCCAGACATTCTCCTTTTAACAATGTAGTTGTATTCCTGAGATTAGGAAGACTAGGTCCTTAACTGAATTGGTTGCTAAATGAGTGACTGTATAGGATAGGTAAATTACAGTACGCAGTCAGATCAAAGAAATGGTCAAAGGAAAATTTGATGACTGCTTTTATTTGTATAACTCTTTTATGCAGTACTGTAATGTATAACAGATCATAAACTACAGTACTGTATAGTACAATCAACAAATGTTACAGTACTATGGAAACAAGGTATATTGTACAAAAAAAGACATTAAGGCTGTATGAACAAGAGGTACAGAACAGAGTAATAATAAAAATACTGGTCAGAACTTCAAACATCAGCTTGTGAGTTAAATAGTGCACAAGAGTCCTAAGTCTGAACAGGTGTTAAACAAGAAGAGCATTAAATGAGGAATGTGTGTTCTAAAGACAAGGAATTCTCTCCATTGTAGACACTGATGGGATTGATACAGGATAATTATAACTTCCAACCTGCTAGATGTCAAACATGCTCAGTTTGTGTCCACTGAAATCAAATGATGAAATCCAAAGACAAACGAGATTAAGAACAGGAAAGGTTTATTAGGGAACAGGAATAGTTCCTAAGAGACAAAAGGATCCCGAGTGAGTTGCTATCAAGGTCATTTCTCTGAAAATGTTTTAAAAAGAAAATTCATGAGGTGGGTACAACATAGGTCAAACTATAATCAACCAATAAGATTATAAGTATAGCCACTTAGCTAATATTGATTCAACAGGGAAACGGCAGATGTAGCAAAGGCCTATGGATGATGTCATTAACCTTGGCTTATCTAGGACTTCTAAAAGAGAAGAGCTTGGGGAAGAGATGGACCCAGGTATTCTGGTCACCCATTCAGGTATCTGATGCACATCTGTTCTTAATAGACTGGGTGGTGCCAGTTACAGTATAATCTCAAATTTCCAATCATTCCTTAGGGAATGTGGCATTGTGATTTTAACCTCAAAGCTTAGTCTTCATCAGATGCACCTTCAGCCATAGTTCTGATGACTCCATCATTCACTGACTTCCTTCGGGTCCTAGTCCCTTTTGGACTATACATCAATTTTATCTAACTTAGCTGCTTATCATAGGGTATCATGCAATGAGATCACCAATTATTTCTGGTACCAGGGATCGAATTTGGGACCTTGTGCTTGTGAGGAAGGCTCAGTGCCACTGAGCTAAATCCCTGGCTAGAGCTCGGGTTTTAATTTACACCAGCACTCATCTGCAAATAGTCCCCAGTTAATACGCACAAATGTAATGACTGTAGCTAAAATTAGCCTCTGTGGGAGACTACATCAAAGCATCCAGCTGTAGTTATAAGAAGCTTTATCACAGCAATGCAGCCCTGGGTGGGTGCATGCTTGTCCTCCTTTCGGTCTTTGCTTCCTGGCTACCAGAGACTGAGCAGCTCCCCTGGACCACGCCCTTCCACATGCCATTCCCACCTTCCTCCGGCCAGCCACAGACTGACTCAGCTGAAACCATGAGCCAGGACAAGGCTTTCCTCCTGTGTGTTGTAAGTGTTGGATATTTTTGCCCCAGTGATGGGTAAGTGACTAATACAGTATCATCATTCACAATACACTATTAATCCATAAGACTGCAGAGGCTGAAGCATGGGAGGAGCTCTGGGTTTGATCCCTAGCACTAAAATAAATAAATAAAATAATAAAGTAAAAAGAAATCCAGAATGGACGGGCTACAAAAAGCTACAAAGGCTGCACTGGTGCAGTCCAGCTGTGTGCCAATACAAGTTTAGACAGGTACAAAGTAGTGGAGCGTAAAATCTGAGCTTCCTTCAACTCCATTCTCCCACTTTCCAGCTCCCTTCTTGAGAGTCAATCAGTTCTAGCAAAGTAGATTATTGAGGCTTTGTAACAGGACAAAGTTTGATTTTTGTCAAGAAAAATAAATCAATTTTCTAAATTCTTTTTATCTTCCTTTTAAACATATTCATTATGGGACTTTGTGGAATTTACTGAAAAATTTGTATACAAGAGTGCCTAATCATCAGTAAATGGAAAGGCAAAAAATCTATTCCTTATACTTCAAGGGACTGTGGGGCAGGATGGACAACATTTATTCCTAGAAGGGAAAGGAATAATAGGTCAAAGAGGGTGCTGAGGGAAGGAGAGCTGGAAACACAGAGCATTATAAGCTGGTAGGAACCAACCTGGGTCTAGCACTGAATGTGAATTCAGAAATATGGAAATGTTTAAATCCAATCAATCTCTCTTGCAAAGTGTTGGAGGGAGAGCCCTCATCAGTGTTAGAAGCAGCAGCTGTGTCAAGAGCCTGGGGCCAGCTAGAAAGCCTAGCATGTGGATGGTCATGGGACCAGAAGATGACTGAAGCTTGGATGCAGGGGGCTCCATAGTGTGGGTGAAGCTTAAACAACTAGTGCATCCTACAGGCCCTCCCTGGTGCACTGGAGACAGCTTGGAGCAGTCTCCATGGTAGGTTCCAGTAACACAATGCCCAGACTCACTGCAGCTTAGGGTCTGTCAGAACTACCCTTGCTGCAGAGAAATCTGACAAGACTCTAGACAAAGGATTTACAGATTTCAGAAACAGTTACCCTAACAATGTCTCAAGATTGTGTCAGATACCACTGGCTGTCTCTTCTGTCCCCCAGATGTCATTTTCAGGGAAGCAGGCTGAGAGGACTGGGTGTTTCAACTGTTGTTGAACAGTTTTGCTATTGAACAGTTATTTTAACAGTTTATCAAGTCGGTCTAACATTTAGAGGTTTCCTCCTACTGTCCAGAGGCTGAGGGCATTTTATTTACATAGCTGAATGTTTCTAAGTTCATCTGTGAAATTCTTTTTTTTGAGACATGGTCTCACCTCTGTTGTCCAGGCTGGCCCTGAGCGCAGCCTTGAACTCACAGCAATCCTCTTGCCTCTGCCTCCCAAGCGCTGGGATTACAGGCGTGAGCTACCACTCCAGGCACTGTGGTCTGTGGTTCTGATTGCTGGTGGGCATGAGTCTCTCCACGCCCAGCATTGCTGTATGTGATTACCAAGACTGAAACTGGGTTCTTGCACTGGCAGCAGCTAAATGCCCAGCCTCACCTGTGAAATTCTTATTAAAAGGTCCAGTAGTTTTTCATATGAAATGGTTTCAACAGATAAGACTACATCATTTCATAATTACGGTTTTATTTTTTTAAACTGACCTCACAAAGGTTAACTATATTTCCCAAAAATTACTGATGGATTTTCACATATTGCCAAGTATATGCTTATATACCAAATTACTTTTTAGAGTATATACAGCCAGATACAAATTTATTTGGATTACGTATTAGTTAAGTTGCTCTTTTAAAGAATCAAGCAATAAAATTAAAGCCAAAAATTAATGTGGTGATTAAGGGTTACCAGAATATAAAGAAAATCGTTACCATAGAGAAAATATACTTTAGTTCATGAAGTAGTCAAAATGAGTACAGAGTGGAAATTGATATCAAAACAGCAAGATTTGGAAGCTAAGAAGCAGTTTATGAGGAAATTTGAAAAGTACCTGGACAAGTGCAATTAGCTGCGCCTCCCATCATGTGATTTTTTTTCTCCTGGCAGATCCAGGAAGCTAAAATTAGCTTTCCTGTCCTGTGTCCACTGTGCTTGCTGCTAAGGGGCAAAATAAACAAACACAGAATCTTGTAGTTTGGTATAAGAAATGATCTATTCACCAGACTAACAATTTTTCCAGCAATCCTGTTTTAAGATGCATCTTAAGAGCCATTCATTTCCTTCATAAGGTTTTAAGTCCACAGAATTCCAATCAATTCCAATTTAATATATTAAATATATTTAATACTTTAGCAAATACCATTTTTTGTTCTCTGATTTTGATGTTATTCAAGAATGTCAAGTAGTTGACAGCTGGGTATTTGGAATGTGACATTTGCCTATTACCAAGTAGTATTGTCTATGAAGAAAAACTCTAGGGTAGAGATAGAGATGTAGCTTAGTGGAATTGTCTAGGATGCAAAAAGGCCTAGGTTCGATCCCTAGCAACACATGCGCACACACACACACACACACACAGAGCCAAAACTACATTAAACTTGAAATTATTATTATGAGGCAAGATCCTGCTATGTAGTTCAGAATACCCTTGAACTCACGATGTAGCTCAGCTTGGCCTCTAAG
This sequence comes from Petromus typicus, assembly GCA_004026965.1. Classification (NCBI taxonomy): domain Eukaryota; kingdom Metazoa; phylum Chordata; class Mammalia; order Rodentia; family Petromuridae; genus Petromus; species Petromus typicus. The sequence continues at coordinate 180,232 of PVIR01000096.1, read as the reverse complement.
TCTCAGTGACTCTCTTGCCTCAGCCTCCCAAGTGCTGAGATTTGCAGGCATGTGCCACCACACCTGTCTCCAAATTTAAAAAAAAATTTTTTTTTGAGACAGGGTCTCTCTCGCTTTGTGGTTCAGGCTGGCCCTGAGCTCAGCCTCCAACTCACATCACAGCAATCCTCCTGCCTCTGCCTCCCGAGTGATGGGATTACAGGCGTGAGCCACCATGACTGGCACCATGCCTGGCACCACCTGGCATGGTGGTACTGGTTGTTGCTGGGGTGAGTCTCCACACCCAGTATTGTTATGTGGTTACTGGGGATTGAACCAGGGGCCCTTGCGCTTGCAAGACAGGCGCCAGAACCACTGAGCTATATCCCGGCCCCCAAATTTTAAAATTTTTAATTGGCTTTTACTTGCAATTTGAGAATGAGGCAATGCTTTATTCTATACAATGGAATGAATGTTCTGATGAGCTGAGGAGGACTTGGCTTTATAGACAAAAAGATCTAGGAAAGTACAGTGGACACTCAAGTTACAATTGACCCAATCAATATACAAACAATCTGGGTTAATTGGGTTAAAGGAAGATTTATGTCTCTCTCTCTCTGTTTTTGTGCTGGCGATTGAACTCAGGACCTTGTGCCACCTAGGTGTCACTGAGCTAAATCCCTGGCCTAATCTGACTTTGGTTATCTATATCACACATCCTGGTAAACATCCAGATCTGAGCTGTACTGACTTACAACTAAATTGATTTATAGTAAGCCCTCAGGAACTAATCAAGTTTGTAAGTCAAGTGTCTATTGTAAAAAGGGATAGGTCCTTTCAACGTTTTTTAAAAAATTATTGTTGTCTAATACCAGGGATCAAACACAGCACCTTTTGCCTGCCAGGAAGGCTTGGTGCCACTGTGTTGTGGCCCTGGCCTTTAATGTTATTTTTCTTGTAAATATTAAAACATAGACTTCCTTTATTATGCAGTCTAACACTGACTTGCTTGCAAATTTTGTTATTCTACTTCCTGATTTCTCTTAAGGCCAGATAAACATGGTTGCAGCTTGAGGTGCGCAACTTAGCATGAGTGATTCTATTTTGGTCTAGTCCAGTGAGGAGGAGTTCAGTTCAAACCAATGGCCTCTTCTCACTTTTATTTAACAATGCCAAGGACAATGTAGATGTTAAGTGAGAGAAGTGCAATATCGAGTCCTTTTATTTATAACACATTTAGACTACAGTTAGGCACTTTATCAAAGGACTAAAATGAAACAATTTGTTTCCTGAAGCAAACTGAAGATAGTCTCACATTTTTAAACGTTTTTTATAGTTGTGTAACCATTTTACACATTTATCAGCTGTGTGGATTTATCTGGGAAGGGCCCATTATACAAGACATAGCTGCTGGTGGTAGCACAGGCCTGTAATCACAGCACTGGGGAGGCAAGGCAGGATTGTTGAGGGTTTGAGGCCAGCCTTGGCTACACAGTGAGCTCACGACAAGCTCAAACTACACGGGGAGACCCTATTCAAAAACATCTAAGACATTTTATACGTGCTAAGGGTAAATAGTGATGACCAGATCTTTGACAGGATTACTTAGAGGGAAAAACTGTTGAGACCGTGACTGTTTGACAGAGTTGGGAAGAACAGGGGTTCCCCTCCTGGGAGTCGGGGACAGCGCACAGAAAGGAAGGCGGCGCCCAGATGTGACGTCACAACCCGTAGGGCGCCGCACCGGTTGCCCGGAGGCCGCCGGGCCTCTCCACCCTCGCTTGTCCGCGCCCTGAGTGCGGCGCCGGCGGCCTTTGTTTGTTTGGAGAGCCAGTCGGCAGACTGCGGGCGGCGAGATGTCACAAGACAGATGCTGGCGGAGACGGCGCGAACCTGGTGCCCTATGAACCTCGTGCGCGGCCCCATTTCGGGCCGAGGAGCGTCGCGCTCGCCGTCCTCCCTTTACCCGGGGCCTTGGTGGAGAGGGCAGCAAAGACGGACTAGAGGCTCGACGGAAGCTTAGGGCCGTTTTCCTATCAACCCGCGACGGAGAAACAGCTCTACCCACAGCGCCGCCGCGGGGCTCGGAGGTGCGCGGGGGCCGGCGGAGGCTGAGGGACAACGCAGGAATAGCCGGCAGCCCCACCTGGAGCCAGGTTCTGGAGCGGCCTAGCGCGGGAGGCCGGGCTGAGGAGGGCGGGGCCCTGCTGTGCGCCGGCCTAGGCGGAAGGGCAAGGGAAACCAATCGCGCGCCGCCTGCGAAGCTCCGCCCCTGCACCCTGCCCTCCCGGGGCGGGGGCGGTCCTCTCCCGCTTGCGCGGCCGCTAAGTCTCGCGGTAGGCCATGCCCCCTGGGGTCCCGCCCTCTCCCCGCCCTCTCCCCGCCCCCTTTCTGGCGCGCGCCGCTTCCTGAAGCGATTCCCTTCCCCCTTCGGGTCGCGCAGGGCGTCGGGCCCCGGCTGCCACCGCCACTTCGGCCGCCGCCGCCATCCCCTTGTTCCCCACCCTTCGCTATGGCTGAAGAGCTCTCCGCTGCCACTTCCTACACCGAAGACGATTTCTACTGTCCGGTCTGTCAGGAGGTGCTCAAGACGCCTGTGCGGACCACGGCTTGTCAGCACGTGTGAGTAGACGCCCCTTACCCCGCGCGGCCGCCGGCCCAGACCCCGGCCTGGCTGCCGCCTGGGAAGGACTGCCCTGCCGCGGCCCCCTCGAGTGCCGATCTGAGGCAGCCGCTCCGGCCTGTCAGAGCCCGGCCGCCTCCCGCGGTCCGTGCCCGTGCCCGAGCCCGAGGACGGGGTCTGGCTTCCTCGCTGCGTCCGGGCCCCGCGGCCCGCGCTACCCCTGCAGGGCCCGGGCGAGTCGCGGGGACCTTTGTGTTTCCTGGCAACCCTGTGGCGGCTGGGGTGTCGGGTGTCAGACCCCACCGGGGTGTCGGTGCTTGTGAATATGTCCTGCTGTAAAGTTTTTCTTGTTTCAGAACCTGGGTTCATCCCGCCTGGAACCAAGAGCTCTTAATCTAACCTTCCGACCTTGCTTCACAGACCCCCCCCCCCCCCGGGAATATGTTTTGTTGACATATTATGAAGGTCTAAACAGAATTCTTTCCTATATTAGAGCTGACAGGATTTCCGCACATTGAAGCGTGATAGTTACCTTTCTGTTTATTGTTTCTCTATTACTGCAAGAGTGGAGGTAAGCAGTTCTGTCCTGAGGACTGGACCAAGATGTGGCACTGACTCTAGAAATAAAAGAATATAGGGGGCTTAGGTGGGGTGGGGGAAGGTAGGCTTAGGTGAAATGACATGTCATATTTATAGGAAGAACTTGATCATTTTCAGGGATGCCAGTGTCATCTGGCTGGAGACCTTCTTTAAAAAGTACTGTATATTGCAATTCTGACAAACCTGGCTGATGACCAGAGTCCCAGAGGGAACTTTTAAAGTAAACATACCAATTCCCAGGCTCCATTCCAAATTCACAAAAGAATTTCTGGCAGGTGAGGCCTGGAAATCTCTTTTTAAAAAATACAGTTGGTCTGTAAAGTTATTTGATTGCAAACAGCTGAAATGAACAAGTTTCTAGATGTTTTTCTCCTTCCATTTTTCTTTCTTTTTTGAAGATGAAGGTCTCATATTTTGTGAAGAATAGGTGGAATTTTGGGTTCTTAATCACAGGTTTTTTGTTTTGAAACTCACTATGTAGTCTAGGGTGGCCTTGAACTCACAGTGATTCTCCTGCCTCAGCATCCCTATTGCTAGGATTAGAGGCATGTGCCACCATACCCAACCACAGATTTCTTAATACTGTGTTCCTCAATCCTATCTGCGCTGTATTCCTCTTTGATTCTGATTGTGTGGGCATAATAGAAATGATGTCAGTTATGCTATCTGATTTTTAAAGGATATGAATGACAACCTGAAATTACTGTTTTGTGCAACAAAGGCTAATTGTTAAAAACATTTTAATATTAGAGGTAATTGTAAGTGGTGTGCTGCAATGAATGGAAAGAAAAGATGGAGAAGAGACAAGAGTGAGAGTAAATGGTAGTGGCTGCTGATGGCATATACATGTATATATTATAGTGAATCTTTTCTGGACAGAATCATTTAGCTCCCTTTTGAGTCATGACCTCATAAAACTCATTGTAATTTTTAGCTTCTCTCAAAATTCCATGCGGATTGCTTGGAATTGCTTAGTTTCTCTTGTGAAAAATCAAAGATTATAATTTTGGTGACTTCAGACCTTTGCAAAAGAAATTGGAGATGGTAGGTTTTTTTTGTTTTTTGTTTTTTGTTTTTTAATTTAGGACCTTTGTCAGATTGACACAGTGGGTTTCCTTGTGACTAGAGTAGCACCATACCTTTAGAATTCTACCCCATAGTTGCTTTATAGTTATGACTGAAGAGTAAATGGAAGGGTAGGCAGAGGAACAAAATGCTTTTTTGGATGGGGTGGTGATGATGGAACAGAGTCCAGATTGCCTGGAAGAAGTTTGATGGGGAAGCAGATTTTTTTTTTTGAGACAGGGTCTTGCTTTGTGGTTCAGGCTGGCCCTAAGCTCAGCCTCCAACTCACATCACAGCAGTCCTCCTGCCTCTGCCTCCAAGTGCTGGAATTACAGGCGTAGCCACCATGTCTGGCATTGTGGTATGTGGTACTGATTGCTGATGGACAGTTTCCACACCCAGCATTGTTGTATGTGGTTACCAGGGATCAACCTGTGTCCTTGTACTTGCAAGACAGGCGCCAGAACCACTGAGCTAAAATCTCCAGCCCTAGAATCTAGAATTTAAACAAAGTTTTTTTTATTCTTTTGAGACAGGATCTTGCTATGCAGTTTAGGTTGGCCTTGAACTCACTGTAGCCCACTGCTGGCCTCACAGATTCTACTGCCTTAGCCTCTGAGTGCTGGAACTTCTGGTGTATACCACTGCCTCTAGAATCAGTTTTTGATTGACAGGAAAGTGTGATATGATAAGGACTTTAGGGCATTATGGGTCTGCTAGAAAATAAAAACAAGTTTTCATTGCCATTTCAATAGCAAATTCATTATTCATTAGAATAATTTTACCAAAATATAAATTCCTGCTTAGTCCCTTTCATTCCTTCAAGTAGAAACTATTGAATGCTTTCTGTCTGCTTGGTACAGGGAATAATAAATACTAGTGGAGACTGTTAATAGCCAGATGGAGAACAGCAAGAGTGTGTTTCACATGAAGAAAATTTTGTATGAGCATTAAGAGCATGTATCTAAATCATTGTAAAAATGTAGGCACAATTTCCTTGGGAAATACTTTGATTTGATTTATATCATATACTGAGGTATGGAGGGGTACAGTGAGTGGCTGGATCCTGACTATACCATTTGTCTGGAGATAAAAGAATGAGAGTAATGGAGATGGAATTTGGAAGTATTGGTAGGAATTAACTCTGTAAGCCAATTTGAATGTTTTCCTGTAAATTCTAGAAACGTGTTAAAATAATTTTTGGCAAGGAGGCAGCCTGGTTAGTTTTAGAAAGTTTAGTGTCAGGCTTCAGTTTGGCAGTAGTGACTTGTGAAGATATTGACACATTTGTGTATCAGTGAGAGAAATGTGTAAGTCCTAAACTAAGAAAATAAGGGTGGAAATGGAGAGAAAAAGACTCCTGACATTTTAAGGACTTTGTGTAAAATTAAAAATTTGTTGACCGTATATCCAAGAGTTAGATACATATATTATATATCGATCTGACTGAAGTAAGGGAGCTAAAAGTTTGGGTGTGGATGTAGCCACCAAGGGAAGGTACATAAACTGAAA
>PVIR01000096.1:119453-171953 GCA_004026965.1 Petromus typicus | reverse complement strand
AGCAACCTGGGAATATGGTTTAGTGGTAAGAGTGCCTGCCTAGCATGTGTGAGGCTCTGGGTTCAACATTTAGTGAGGGTTTGGGGCCTCAATTCCTGTATTTGTGTTTTGTGGTTATTAAACACATATATAAATTATTGTTTCATGTATCTGATACAAAAATGTTATTTTCTCATTGTAAATAAAAATGAAATTATTTCTCTTCTGTGGAACCCGGTATAGACCTTGAACTTGGTAGGTAGGTGGCAGCACCACTGAACTAGATCCTTGGCCCAAATGAAATTATTTCAAGTATTTTAGTTTAGATATCTAATGCTAAAGGAATTATGAGTAGAGAACTGAGTTATGACTCAAAATTTTAGAGGTATAAAAGGAAAAATATGACTTCCATAATCATTGTTTATACGGTATGCATAGGAACAAGATTTTGAAAGTACTCTACACTTTTTTTGTGTTTTGCTGTTTTCATACATTATCTCTGAACTTATTTTTATTAGTACATAAAAGGCTTTCTTGCTTTTATGGGTGTGTAGGATTTATTGATTTAACTTACCAAAATGGAATGTATGTTATTTACTAGTACTGTGTTATTAGGTGTATTAGTCAGCTTTCTATCACTGAGAAATGATACCTGATACTCATAACTTAGAAGAGAGTTTTATTTTGACTTATGTTTATTCACTGCTGGCCCGGGCAGAGCTGCATGGCAGGAGTTTAGCTGAAGGAAAACTGCTTACTTCATGGTTTTCCAGAAACAGTGTGAAGGGAGGAGTTGGGGAGAAACAGACTCTCTCAGGGTATACCCTCTAGTGACTTACCTCTTCTGACCAGGCCCACCTCTCAATAGCTATGTATTCCCTATAATCCCATCACCAAAGCCCCACTTATGATTGCATGTGGATATAAACCTAGGAGTATAGCAGTCGACAAACTAGATGGAAGTGATGACCTTGTAAACTATATTTAGTCTTCTAATAGTCCACTGTTGGATATGTCATTGTTTATCCAATCTTATGAACATTTGAGTTGTTTGTGATCTTTCTGTTGAAAATAGTATTGTAACACATAAAAGTATAGCGGTCCCTTGTGTCTGTGGGAGATGCTTTCAGGACATGTAAATGAAACTCCTGAAACTTGAAACATGCTTTACATGTCTTATTTTTCCCTTTCTTTCTTTTCTTCATTTTTGGATGCTAAGGATTGAACCCAGAGCATTCACACTGAGCTCCATCTCCAGCCTCTTTTAAAATGTTTTAAGACAGTCTTTGCTCAGTTGGTCTAGGATGATCCACCAGAATGCTTGATTGTGGGTGTGCACTGCTGTGCTCTTACCACTACATCAGTGTCAGTCAGAATGATCATGAAAGATAAAGGTTTTGAATTGATCCTGCACATCAAGGCAGCCAGGAAAGAGCCATATTTCCACTCATTTCATGGGTATTATTCATAGAGCTTTTTTCTTTATTGAATTTATTAGTACATTTAAGGTATACATTATGATCACCTGAAAGGACATTCTTTTGGTACCAGGATCAAACTTAGGACCTTGAGTTTGCTAGGCAGACATGGTGCCATTCTGTCAAATAATTCTTCCAGTTTTATTGTGGCATTTGAGCTTGAACTTTGGCCTGACATATACTAGGCAAGTACTCTGCCAAAGCTGCATTCCCAGCCCTTCGTACATTGTGTCTTACTAAATAGCCCAGGCTACCTAAAATTTGTGATCTTCACTTAGTATCTGAAATAGCTGGGATTATAGATGTGCATTACAGTGCAGGACTCCTATATTTATCTGGCATATAGTTACCTTTTATTTAGTCTTCTAAGTTAGAAATGGCTAGCTTTCTCTACAGCTAATTAAAGAAATTATTTTTTAAACACAGGATAAACTCTTTTTCATCTTGTTATCTAGATGTCCCTCGAAAGCCTCATGAAGTCATTGATGGTTTTCTGATGGAGCTGGGATTAAGGATGTATGATTACTAAATTATTCCATTGATTGGTTTGGTATAGTTTTGGGAGAGTATAATGGGAGGGCCTTCCCTGGGTAGCCTGTATAAAATATAAGGGATAGAGAGAGGATTGTTGGTTGTTACTTGCTGCTTGGTGCCTCCTGCCTGCCATGCATTGTTTCTTCTCTGCTATGCCATCCTGCCTGGGAGCCAGCCATCTATGAACTGAAACCTCTGTGAACTATGAGCTAAATAAACCTTTCTTCCTTTAACTTTAGGTGTCAGGTATTTTTTGTCTTGACAAAGAGAAAAAAGTAACTAAGAATTTGGTATCAGAAGTAGTGGTGTTGGTACCAGAAGTAACTAAAGATTTGTTACCAGAAGCCTTTGCATCTGGCTTGTGGTAAGAATTTGGAGGTGCTGGCTGAAAAAGCAGCCCAGGAATGCCAGAAGCTGTACTTGAGAGATTCTAATCACAACTCAAAAGACCAGAAAGCTGTTGGTAAAAACCAGATCAGGATGTTTCTCTTGGGAAGGACTATATTGGCTGTTGGACTCCAGATGATATATGTTATGCCTTGGCAGAAAGTTTTCTGCATTTTGCTCCTACTCAGCAACTTTGCCTGAGACTGAGATAAAGAGTAATCTGGCAGAAGAAATTTTAAGGCTGTCTAATGTTGAGGCAGTGGCATGGCTACTATTAGGGGCTTTTATAGCCCATAATAGATTTATATTGAGAATCAAGAGCAAAGAGATCAGCACTATGATTTAAAACGTTTGAATTTGACCAGGAAGGAAGCTCCAGTAAAGTTGTGGGCTGCAAAGAAGGGACAAAGAAGAAATTGATTACTGAAAAAACTAGCATGAAAAAGTCATCTTTTCCTTCAGGGAAGAACAATAGAAAAGATGGCTTGAGGACATCACAAGAACCAGCAGGACTCTACCCTTTGCCTCCTAAAAATTGCAAAAATGAAAGGCTTCTGTGAGAAGAGAGTCCCAGAACACCATGTTTTAGAATGGCAGTGGCTTCAGGAAGTTGTTCCTTGGGATTTGGTTTACAGACTCTTTATCTTTCCATTCAAGAGAGGGAAGTTTAGCTGCTGTTCCAGCTGGTGGCAGACGTTGACATCATCTACCTGGTGCTGGTTTTAGGTGAATGTGGAATGCAAGAGTTGTAGGGTCACAAAAGTTTCCACTAGATTTCAGAAGAAGCCTTGAGAGGCCAGACAACATGCTTCTAAGTGGGTAATGTATGAGGTTATGTGAAGCTGAAGGTAAAGTGGAAACTCTAGAAGTTTGGAAAGCCAGGAGCTTGAATTGTTTGAGGAAAATGATAAGAAGGAAGCAGAGCCAACCCAAGAGAGAAGCTGTAGAAGCTAAAACCATTGGCAGTATTGTAGGAGCAGAGCCAGCCCTTTGGAGTTCACATCTTAGCACATATTGGATCTGGAACTATAGAACTTAATGTTTGCCCGGCTGGATTTTCAACTTGGTTTGTTTCCCATTCCTTTTTGTCCCCCTATTTGTATCATTTAGAATAGAAATGTTTCTTGTGCCATTGTATGTTGGAAGTGTTTAACTTTCTTTTCATTTATACAGAGACTCTCAGATGAGTTTACCTTAAATATCAGAGGAGACTTGGACTTTTCAGCAATGATGAAACCTTTGGGACTTCAGTAACTCTTTGAGAGATGGACTAGTTAGCTTTTGCATAACGGGACTCTTTTTCATATGACTTTTGCATATGACTCTTTGAGGGGCAGAGGTAGAAAGTTAATATTTTGGGCCTACATGTCCCCCAAAGCCTCATGTGGTCTCAGGAGGGGTGGATCTAGTGTGTGATGTGGGATCAAGGCTGTGAGGTTACTAAATTATTCCACTGATTAGTTTGACAGGGTTCTAGGAAAGACTATGGCAAGTCCCTCCCTGGGTGTGAGTGCTACCCACCCTATGGGCAGGTATCCTGCATAAAATATAAGGGACAGAAGGAAGGTTGCTGGTTGTCACTTGTTCCTTGTTGCTTTCTGTTTTCCATAAACTATTTCTCCTCTGTAATATCCCTCTGCCATGCCATCCTGCCTTAGAGCTAGCCAGCTATGAGCTGAACCCTCTATGAACTATCAGCTAAATCTTTCCTCCTTTCACTGTGTCAGCTGTTTTGTCTCAGAAGCAGGAAAAGTAACCAAGATACTCACTCAATCACAAACATTAAGATCTGCTTTCTCTAAAATAGAAATCTTGTTCCTCCTTTCTACACCTGCCTTAGTGAAATGTTGTGGTCTGAATTGTTCTGTGTTACTGTTTTTGTTGGGGAGAGGGTAGTATCTTAAGTCTTCTTCCCTTGTTTTCTTTTTCAACCCCTTTGAAGAATGCAAATGTTAGCTAAAATGAAAATTTTTAATTTTCTTTTTTTTTTTTTTGAGACAGATTCTCGCATTTGTAGTTCAGGCTGATCCTGAGCTCAGTCTTGAACTCACAGTAATCCTTCTGCCTTCGATTCCCTAGTGTTGGGGTTACAGGCATGAGCCACCATGCCCAGCACTGTGGTGTGTGGTTCTGATTGCTGGCATTGTTGTATGTTGTAACTGGGGATTGAACCTCGGGTCCTTGCTCTTGCAAGGCAGGTGCTGGAACCACTGAGCTAAATCCCCAGCCTGAAAATTTTTATGTTTTTACTTACTCTTACAAGTATTATTTTATAAGATTGAGTACCTATATTTCTAGAGTTATCAAAGATTAAAATGGCTGTAAGGCTTTTGGGGCCCCCTAGTAAGGCAGTGGTGGTGAACTTGTGGAATGTATACATCGCAGGCTGTTTGATTTATTGGAAGCTCTAAAAGACTCCTCACCATCATGCTCTTAAGAATTTTGAAAAGTTTTGAAATATTGTTATCGAGAAATCTAAAACATTTATTTTATTGTACTTTTATACCTGTTTATTTCGTTGGTATTTTATAATAGTACATAATTGTGGAGTAAAATTTGATGCTTATTTTTAAAATTAATTTTTGATGTGATAAGTGATTTTAATTTATGATCCTATTTGATAGCACTTTTAATTCTACAGTGGTATTTGATGCAATTTATAGAGGACTTTCCTGATTGTTGTAAATATAATGATAAGTAGTATTTTACATGCATCATATTTTAATCTTCTAAACAGCTCAACTAGATATTTCTATAATTTTGTAGGTGAGGTAACTGATTTCATAGGGGGGAAAGTGATTTCTTCAGTGCTATCTGGTTAGGGAAATCAGATTCTGTGATTTCTTTTTGTACTGTTACCTCTCACTTTGGTTTGTACAAATCTGAAGTAATAGTTTATTTTGTATGTATAGGAAATTGGTAAATGCTTTTTCTTCATTTGAATCTCAAGTGTAGATAATCTGATTTGTCTAGTTCTCATAAAAGCAGAATAATTAAATGTGGTTGTTATGATGAGGTTAGAAGAGAAGAAATATTTTTAGTTTGATTCCGTTTAGATTGTTGGCTATAAATGTTTAAAGCTGGAAGTGTGCTTGAATATTTTTCAGATTGTGTTTCTTTGCACATTTCTTGGGAAATTTTTAAGTATCCTGATCAAATAAGTTTGCACAACACTTAATATTTTCCTTTAATAGAAACACTTTATCTTCGAATTTCTCAAATGTGTGTACTCTGTTCTGTTTTTGGCACTGCTAAGTATGAAACTCAGGGCCTCACCTGTTCTAGATGTTTTTCTACTGAACTGCAGTTCCAGACCTGTTGTGTAGACCTTTGTAGTAGACCTAATCACATTTTGTAAACTACATTTGAACATAAAGCATTTTGAGACAAAGCTGATACAGTCCATCTCTTTCTATGGAGGGAGAAAATGTGTTTTGGTGTGTTCTTTCTTATAGTTACTAAATGGCAGAGCTGAAATAAGTGTCAGTTCTTTCTTTAGACTATATTTAACATTTATTTTTCGTGTAATCCATTAAAAAATTATAAAGCAGAGTTGAGTATATAGTTCCTTTTATGTTGCCATTGATCACAGTTATTACTTATATTCTCTGAGAAATACATAAATGGTTCTTGAATTTTTGAGATCTATAGGGTATGGTTAAAAAGGAGTGAATATTTAAAAATGAAAAAAGTTTAGTGCAGTAAAAGACTTTGGGATTAATTCCCCTCAAACTACTCATCTTTGTTTTGTTTATTTATTTATTTATTTTTGAGACAGGGTCTTGCTTTGTAGTTCAGGCTGGCCCTGAATTTACTATGTCGCAGGCTAGCCTCAAACTAACAGTAGTCCTCCTGCCTCTGCCTCTTGAGTGCTGTGATTACAAGCATGAATGACCATGCCCGGCATTGTGGTATGTGGTAACAGGAATCAAACTTGAGACCTTGCACTTGCCAGGCAAACGCCAGAACCATTGAACTAAATCACCAGCCCTACTTGTTCTTGTTTGAAACACACTTATCCCATTGTTCTTGATACTTTCTGAATCAGTTCTGGAAGTCATTTTTCATGAGTTTTCTTTTTGGGACTACCTCAGTATCCTGAAAGTATGCAAAGAATATATTGCAGTTTCTCAAAAATATTACATATGTCCTCATCTACCTTACTAATTGGATCTGACACGGTACAACTTCAGGCTCTTTCCCAAAGTCAGAATAACTATGGAAGATAGATATTTTCCATTATTTCAGGATATTGAGACAGTCATGAAAGTGTTCTATGGATACTTGTGAAAGACAACTTCCAGAACTACTTCAGAAAATGGAAAGAGTGATGAGATAAAAGCAAGATGGGAGTATTTTGAGGAAGACCAACGGGAATGTGTTTTTACAGTAATATTTTTAAATGTAAACATTTGTTGTATTTTTTATTGTACCATATGTGTGAATAGCCTGACATTTAGCATAAATGTGTATCTATAGTTGTTTGTTTTTAATTACAAATGAAAAGTAATTTTTTTCTGTGATTAACATTTTACGTATGTTTGGTTTAGTTTCTGTAGAAAATGTTTCCTGACTGCAATGAGAGAAAGTGGAATACATTGTCCCTTGTGTCGTGGAAATGTGACTAGAAGAGAAAGAGCATGTCCAGAACGGGCCTTAGATCTTGAAAACGTCATGCGAAAGTTTTCTGGTAGCTGCAGATGCTGTGCAAAACAGGTAGAGTCATTGTGAACTAGTTCTTTGAAAGTTAAAATCTACTCTGACATCCTTCTTGGAATTCCTTTGGTGGGTGCTGTGTTGGAGAGAAGGGTGTTATTTATGTTGGGAAGTAGGTAGAAAAGCCCAGAATAAGTACGGCTGTAGGATTTACTAGATTATAAGCTTTAATCGGAAAACTTGCTAGCTGTCCATTTTACTTATACAGTTGTCTAAGAAATCACACAGTAATTTGCAGAAAACTGTGGTTCATTTTTAAGGAACATGTGGAAAAATTAGGTGTTGGCAACCAGCATTAATTCTCTGCTCTTGTCATCATTGTTTATTTGGAGAAGGAATGAAATGATAAGGAGTGATTAGGCATTGAGTGTATGTATGTGTCTGTGGCTTTATTGTAGACATTTTTTCTAATAGTTAATAAAGTCAGTGAGCAAAACCAATTGGTTATTTCATGCACTCATATAAGTCAGCTCTGCTGTTCCATCTCTTTGGAGAAAATATTGAACTGATTGAGCAGTGAAGAGAAGTAGGAAAACTTGAGAGGTTCTGGCTTTACTCTTCAGTAAGAAACTGAAAAATATTCCTGGTATTACCTTGGGAACTTTATTTTTTAAAGTACTTTGAAACTCTTCCAAGTTATAGTAATTAAATAAAGAAGTGCACAGTAGTCTGAGGCACCTTTTTAGTGCTTTTCTTTGTTTCTTTTAGTATCATTTTAAGTATAGAATTACTAGTTAAGTTTTTTGCAGTGTTTGTGGAAGATAGACTTGTCTATGGTCTCTGCATCTATAGTACAAAAATATATTAGCTATTTTAGCTCCTGTTTAAGAATTGAGGAGAAACAAGAAGAATTAGGATGTGTTACATACATGTATCACCTCCCTAGGATAAATGTAACCATATACTACAAACGTACTAATAAAAATAAAACTTTTTAAAATAAATAAGTCATTTACTATTTTTTAAAAAGATACTTTTAAATGAAATATTAAATATTCTTATCCTTTTTTTAACAATATCAAATCTTTACTAATATTTTAAATTAAAAATCACATTTTAAATCAATAATTTACAGATTAAATTTTATCGTATGAGACATCACTACAAATCTTGTAAGAAGTATCAGGATGAATATGGTGTTTCTTCTATCATTCCAAACTTTCAGATTTCTCAAGATTCTGTAGGGAACAGGTAAGTCATACTCATTCCTAAAACTAGAATTTTTGTAAGTAAAATGGAATTGTTTTGGGATATATGGTTTTTTAAATTTAATATAATTTAAGTATCAGAAGTACAGCATCTGTATTCCAAATTTGTTTGGCCTGTTTAAAATTGTGTATAGATCAGTTGTGCCTAGATTGACTTCATGATATGCTTAAGCCTATGTTATTTAAAATCATTCCAGTGGGCTGAGGATTTAGCTGAGTTTTACCGTGCCCACCTTCCAAGCACAAGGGCCCAAGTTCCATCCCTGGTACCACAAAAAAAAAAAACAGAAACAAAAAAAAGAATGGTTATAAAATCATTCCAAGAATGTACATTTTGTACAATTCTTTTAATAAAACTACAACTTTAGAGTTGAAGGCCTTTTTAAAAAATTTATACTGCAACAGAAATGAGAGAAAAATCCTTTTCAGTAATGTACTTGAAAATTAAAATTTTATTTCATTATTATTTAACAATAGAAATCAGAGTTATTTGAAATTTTTCTCCGGATAATGTCATACAGAAATTAAGACTTAGTACTATTGAATTCTTCTGTTTCAGTTTGTGTTTTTAGGTGGTGCTACGGATTTAATTTAACTGAAGGCCTTTGTGCTGAGCTACATCTCCAACCTTTATTTTTTTGTTTTGAAATAGTCTTAACCAGTTATCCTAGTGTTACTCATTGAGAATTCTTTACTTTCCTCTTCAATTTAAAATGCCCCTTCTCTCCTGCCCATATCTGTATTCTATTCCTTTGTTCACTTTTTGTTGCTCTTTTGCCTGTACTATATAACTCTGTTAATTCCTATTGCTTTGATGTAAGTTTCTTACCAGGTAGGGTAATTTCCTCTTTTGCTTTACTTTTAAAAATGTGTTATTCTTAACCTTTCCTTATATAAATGTATATCTTTTCTTAGTAAAACCTTAAGGTTTTACAGCTTTAATATTTATTAATACTACTTTTTACTAATGAGTAGGACTATTACAGATTTTTATTGATAATCTTGAGTTTAGTAACTTTGGTTATTTATTATAATAGTTCTAATAATTTATTTACAGGTTCTTTTAGGCTTATTATTTTTATTTTCTAATTTTTGTTGTATATTGCTTGTATGGTTTCGATGTCTTTAATTTAAGGCTTCATCTCATACTTGGTTCATTGTATTAAATAGACTTTCTATCCAGTGTTAACACAGCAGGCATCTTTTTTGTTATTCCTGATTATATTATTATTACTATTTGCTACAGGGTCTCACTATGTAATTCAAGCTGGCCTTGAATGAACTAGGTAGCCCAGGCTGGCCTTGAAACTCATAGTGATCCTTCTGCCTCAGCCTCCCAAGTGCTGCGATTACAGGCATGCTGCCATCATGCCTGACTCTTATTCCTGATTTTAGTGGGAATGTAATTGAAATTTTATTGTCAAGAATGATGCTTACTGTAGATTTTAACATTGATAATTCTTTCAGAGTTTTAAAGTAACTTTAAAAATCTATACTGTATATATCTATATTCTATTGTATATGCTCCATGATGATAACACTCAGAATTTGATTTCTTTGCTAAATAGTTCTACTCAAGTAGGAATAATTTATGGAATTTATACACACATCTAGCTTATCTGATGTCTAAAATACAAGCCCAAATATCCTGATGCCTAGAGTTTAAAATACGTATTGTATTGTGTGCATTGGCACATGTCTGTAATCCCAGCACTCAGGAAGCTGAGGCAGGAAAATAGCTGTAAATCTGAAGCCAACTTGGACCACATGGTGAGTTCAAAGCCAGCCTAGACTACATAGAGAGACCCTGTTTAAGAAAATAAAATACACATTGTGATTGCATATTTATAAGTGAGCCAAGCACAGTGGTATACATCTTTAATTCCAGTGCTCCAGAGGCTGAAGCAGGAGGATCTCAAGTTCCAGGGCAGACTGGATTATATAAATGTGGCTAGGCCTGTTCTCCAAACAAAACAAAGCATAGAAAAACAAAAACAAAACATTTATGTATTTCTGGTTGACGGTCCAGTTATGATACAAGGATGACTATGGAAGACTACACTCATAATACCAGTTGGAAAGTAGAGACTTGTAATAAGAAAATAAAGCATTTGAAAATTAGAAGTTTCACAAGCTGGGTAGTTCCTGCTTGTAATCCCTATACTTTCTTGAGGCTGAGGCAGGAAGATCGAGAATTTTAACCCAACCTAAGCAACTTAATGACTATTTCAAAACTTTGAAAGACTTATTTCAAATTTTGACTATTTCAAAATTAAAAATCAGAAAAACTTAGTAATGGTGGAGGATGTAGCTCAGTGTAAAGACTATGGGTTCAATTCCCAGTATCACACCCCCCACAAAAAAAGTTAACATTACCTTCTTCTGTCAGTTGAGTAACTGAGTATGTACTTTCAGCATTTGTGTTTTATTTAAGCACAAGGAACATCTTTTGAAGACTTCATACTTTATGTACAGTTTAAGTGCAGTGCACTCTGTCCCCAAATTTATGAGCCTCCTACTTGCCTTAGTATGCCGAGTGTTAGGATTACATGTGTAGGGCCACCTTGCCCAGCTGAAGAACTTTTATGAAAGTGACCTCATTGATGGTATTCTTTAGCTTATAAGTGACATTCTCTGGATGAAGGAGCCACCTCTTTCCTCAGGATCCTAGGATTTTCCTTATCTGTGTGAGTTGGGGTTAGGGTAAAGTAAAGATGTCAGAATGTTCCATGTATTAAATGTCAGTGAAGCCTAGTTTGTTTCTTTTAGAGAAGTGAAATACAGCCTTTTAAAATGTTCAGATATTTTCTTAAACCTGTAACATTTTGAAGTCGAAAGCCTTAAACCTGTTTCCTAACTATGTGTAAAAGGTACACATCACATTTAAAAATTTACTGGTAGATGAGTAAAAGCAGAATTTTATAGAACCGGGGATGTAGCTGAGTGATGTTGTGCCTGCCTGGCAAGTGCAGGGTCCATTGTTCAATCTCTGGTACCATACAGAAAAGGACAAAATGTTATATACCCTAATCAATACTTTTTGTAACTGTTTATTCATTTTGAAAGAAGAGTAAGGCCCTTACTGCATTAGGGCCTTACTGCATGAGTAAGGCCCTAATAAAAAGTCTTATTTTAATTTATTTGAAGTAAGTAATACCATAATTGTTTCATAATCAGGGACCATTTCAAGTTTGGTCTTTTGTGGAGTTGGAGATAGAGTCTCACTATATAGTCCAGGCTGGCCTTGACTAACTGTAGTTCAGGCTGGCCTCAAACTCATGGTAATCCTCCTATCTCTGCCTCATGAGTGCTGGGATTACCAGCATGTGCCACCATGCCTGGCTGAAGTTCAGACTTTTAAAACATTCAATCCAGTGTTTTAATAGTTGAAGTTAATGAACTCTAATGGGCTTTATCTGGAGTATTAACTTTTCTTACCCTGTGCTTCTTAAGTAATAGGAGTGAAACATCCACATCTGATAATACAGACACTTACCAAGAGAATACAAGGTAAGCTTTTGAAAATTTCTACCACTTCACTAAATATTCATAAGTTTGTCAAATAATAATTCTTTTGGTAGGTTTGTGATGCTGAGTCAAGGACATGCACATCCTAGGCCAAGTGCTTTATCACTGACCTGTATCCCAGCCCTGGAGTTAAAATTGAGCCCTTGAGTTAAAATTTTGCGTAGTTAATTCTCTAGCTTATGGTGCTAAAAGTAAGTAGTTTAGAAATAAATAACATACTTGCTGCTTTGAAGAATTAGATTAGCCAAAGGTGGTAATGAATGGCAAGTGCATATAGTTCCTGCGCTTGGGACGCTGAGGCAGGAGGATCCATGTGGTCAAAGCTGGCCTGGGCTATATAGTGAGTTAAAGGCCAGCTGAACTATGCAGCACAACTATCACAAAACAAATCATCACATCAGATGAGAAGGGATTAGCACTTTGACTGATAGGTTTCCTCTATGTACTACTCAAATAGAGTTGTCAGTGTTGAAACTGTTGACGCTCAGAGGTATTAAAACCCAAGGGAATACTTGATCCTTAAAATATTTTGAAGTATTTCATTCTGGTGTTCAGTTTTGTTTGTTTGTTTGTTTTGTTTTGGCTTTTTTTTTTTCTGTGAATATTGCATGTTATATTCCTAGCACGCAGGGCAAATTAACATGCTTTACTGGTGGTTTAAGCCACCTGGCAATGAGACATGAATTATAGCCATGTTGTGAACCTGTTAAAGATGAAATTTTATGAAGTCTTTTAAATGTTTTATATCTCTAGATACGACGTTCCAAACTGTGAGGCATTGCAAGATACTTTAAACTTGCAAGGGGATACACTGACATCTGTTGGCATTACATGAGTGATTGATAATTAAGGTCCAAACTACTTAACAAACAGCTAAGTTTTTGTTTTGACCTAGGTAGGCACCATGAAAAAAATGAACCAAACAGTAGTATTGTCAGCTGAGATTGAAAACTTTTATTCTAGATCACTTGTTGAAAATACATTTTTAAAATGAGATAATCCTTAAGGCTGCATATGTAGCCTAGCAAGCGCAATGTCCTGAGTTCAATACCTGGTACCACCACCACCACCACCACCACCAAAAAAACAAAAGATAATCATTTCATGGTACATTATCATATTTGAGTTGAAGATTTAATTTTTTGGTTTTTTTTTAGTTCTTCTGGGCATCCCACCTTTAAATGTCCCTTGTGTCAAGAGTCCAATTTTACCAGACAGCGCCTACTGGATCACTGTAATAGAAACCACCTATTTCAGATAGTTCCTGTGGTAAGTACAAGTGTTTAAGGCAGTCTTGTGCTTAAAGCATGCTGACCCTTTTATTTCATTTCATCTATAGAGAAGGGAAGATCATTGATTTAAATTAGGAAAGGGGTTAGGCAAGGTGGTGTATACCTGTAATACCAGAGCTCCACAGTCTGAGGTAGGAGATTGCTGCAAACTTAAGGTGAACCTGGGCTACATAGTGAATTCAAGGGCAGCTCAAACTACATAGTGAGACCCTGCCTCACGAAAACAGAAGAAGAGGGCTAGGGATTTAATTCAGTGGTTCCGGTGCCTGCCTTGCAAATGCAAGGTCCCAAGTTTGATCCCCTTTAACCACAGACAGCAATACTGAGTGTGATGGCTCCTGCCCACCAGTAATCAGTACCACACACCACAGTGCCAGGTGTGGTTCATGCCTGTAATCCCAGCACTTGGGAGGCAGAGGCAGGAGAATTGCCAGGGTTGAGGCTGAGTTCAGGACCAGCCTGAACTACAAAGTGAGACTGTCTCAAAAGACTTAAAAAAAAAGAAAACAGAATAAGAAAGGGACGTTATCAATAATATAGGTTTTTTTCAGTTTTTGTCTAATGACTTTTTGTCTAATGGTGACTGTGAAACCAATTAAGTTAAAGTTGAAGTAATTTAAGTCATAAAATGGGAGATGTTTATTGTAAAGTAGTATTGCACAGTCTGGAGAAAAGTAATGACAGATGATTATGGGACTGATTGAGTAATGACAATCTATTTATACTGGGCCCTTTTGGTTTCTTGCTCTAACAGCTGCAGATAGTAGATCTAATTAGATTGATCTGTTGCAAGTGAAAATACCTATAAGTAAGAATAAAGCCCATAGGTATTTTTGTATCCTTTTAGGACCTAGTACAGTGTATCACTTTATGAGACAAAAAAGAATCATACTTTGTTTTTGAGAAATATCTGTCTTTGATACCATTTTGAGGGTGAATTAGAAGGTGATGGGACCTCTGATGAATGAAGAAGGTAGAGATGAGTGTAGAGATCCAGCATTATTGGTGATGGTTATAGAACAACTTACTTTGAACTTAAGTTTCCCAGTAAATGATCTTTAACTATGGCTTGTGGAATAGGAGGAACTGAGCTGAAGAGATAACTTCTTTCATCTAAACATTTTGATGCATAAATACTGTCTTCAAGGAAAATGCATCAACACAAATATAACTATCTCTGAGATGTTTTAGTGGATGTTAGAACAGTTTGTGAAAAACAGTATGCATTAATTGTTGAAAACCTCCAATTTTTATTTATTTCTGCATAATGTTGAATGTATTAAACTTTGCCTAATATCCAGTTAATAAAATGCCTTTTATATCATTTTAGTATTTCATTTATGTACTTTTATATTTGTAGTACTTCACTTAAAACTTTAAGGGTATAACAAATTTTATAAGGACTTCATTTTACACACCAGTGAAATGAAGCTAATAATTCTTTGTAGATCACATGAGATTATATACATGTATATTGTAGACAGTTAATGTTAAATCATTGGAACTAGTATTCATAGGCTAGATGTTAGTGATTCTGTTAACAGTTGTGTAAATGGAGATTAAAGTAAGAGTATCTAAGATCTCATTACACAGTATTATATTACTGTTATTTAAGATAATTTGTTTGGCAAATGATCTAGTCATGAAATTTGGTCTTTTGAAATGTTTTCATGTACAGGCATACCTTGGACATACTGCACATTTCATTTTAGCTCTCTCTAGTAAAGCAAATATTGCACTAAAAAGAGTAAAATCAGGCTGGGGATTTAGCTCAGTGGTTCTGGTGCCTGCCTTGGCAAGTGCAAGGTTTCAGATTTGATCCCTGTTAACCACATACAACAGTGCCAGGCATGGTTACTCACACCCACCAACAATCAGTTTCAATACCACAGTGCCCAGCACAGTGGCTCATGCCTGTAAATAAAAATTAATTTTATACTAATGTTTTAGTTTTTTAAAGTCTGCAACAGCTGAGCATGGGGACACATGCCTATGTTCCCAGCACTTGGGAGGCTGGGGTAGGAGAAGCGCCATGATTTGGAGGCCAGCTGGGTCTACCTAGTGAATTCAGGGCCAGCCTGAACTACACAGCAAGACCTTGTCTCAAAAACAAAAAAAAGCTCTGCAACAGTCCCATTTCCCTACCGAAACCTTCTATGTACTTTGTATAAGAAATTATTTCTAAACAAATAAATTAATTTTTGTAAAGTGAACGCAAACATAGTAAAACAACGTATGTCTGAAGTTTTCAGTAACATAGCCCGTGTTGTTTTAATATTCAATAATTATGTAATATTTGATTCTTTCCATTTTTATTCAAAATAATCTGTTTCTTGTAGACATGTCCTATTTGTGTGTCTCTTCCTTGGGGAGATCCTAGCCGGATTATTAGAAATTTCGTTAGTCATCTAAATCAAAGACATCAGTTTGATTATGGAGAATTTGTGGTGAGTTCTTCAAGATTAAGAAAGTACTATTTAAGTAATCAAGTTAAATTAACTTTCCAATCTAGACTTGAGTTTCAAGACAAGCAGTTGGATCATACTGACTGGATAGAGAGTATGTTTTTGGTAGGATGTTGGTGAACTTTAAAGAAGTGGTAAAAATTGTATTTGCTGTTTCAGTGAGAGAGTGAATTAATATATAAGAGCAAACCCCTGCTTCTCTCTGTAGTGAGTGCCTATACTCCCAGACCACTAGGCTAAGGTGGGAGGATTGTGAGTGAACTTAAAGCTACCTCGGGTGCATAGGGTGTTGATGGGCAGCTTGGATTACCTAGAATCTGTCTCAAAAAAATTGAGAGAAAGAAAAGAAAAAAGAGAACAGACTTCCAGATTAACTAAATGATGATTTAGATGAAAACTCTGTCTTTGGGGGAAATGATGCTACTTGGGCAGTAAAATTGGTAACATACTGAGGAGGATATATTTCTCATCTAATGTAAATTA
Source organism: Petromus typicus (assembly GCA_004026965.1). NCBI lineage: Eukaryota > Metazoa > Chordata > Mammalia > Rodentia > Petromuridae > Petromus > Petromus typicus. Next base: position 155,883 of record PVIR01000096.1, on the reverse strand, counting down.
TTAAATACAATGTAATAGTACTCTCTTAACACATGAGATTCTAGTTTTTACTTTTTTGTTTTTTTTTAAATGGAGGAGCTTGGGCCGGGGATTTAGCTCACTGGTTCTGGTGTCTGCCTTGCAAGTACCAGGGTCCAGGTTCAATCCCCGGTAACCACAGATCACAGTGCTGGGTGTGTTGGCTTATGCCTGTAATCCCAGCACTGGGATGCAGAGGCAGGAGGATTGCTGAGTTCAGGACCAGCCTGAACTACAAAGTGAGACCTTGCCTTAAAAAAAAAAAATTAAATGGAGGAGCTTGATTATCTTGTAAAGCCAAAGTAAAAATATAACAAGATTAGTGAAGGAAGTCATACAGTGTAAAACTGGCTGGCTCCACAGAGGCTGGGATTCCTGCTGTACACAAACTTGTGCTTAGTCCCCAGCACTGCAAAAACAAGAAGTTCCCCAAAGCAAAATGTGTTACAGTTTTTTAAATTAGGTGATATTTTTAATTAAAACTTTTGAAGCAAAACATTGGTACATTTTAGATACATGTAATGATAACATTCATCGTAGGGCATTTGTACCTGTACATGGTAGATCTTGCTTCTTTTTTTCCCCATCCCTCCTCCTCCCTTTGACCCCTCTTCGCCTCCTTGAATCCAAAAGCTTTGTTTCCATTTTTTCCTTCTATTTTTTCTTGTCCCTTCTTTACCTCTTTGTTGATGTGGGCCATTTCCAAGATTTAACTGTTGGAAAACAATGCTGCTATAAACATGAGTGTGCATATATTGCTGTGGTATGATGCTTTTAATTCTTTCAGGAAGATATGTAAAAGGGGAGCATTTGGGTCAAATGGAACTTGTAGTTTTAGTTTTTTGAGGAATCTGCACACTGATTTTCACAGTGGTTGTGCCAGTCTACATTCACTTACAGTGGGAAGGGTTGCTATCTCCCACAGCCATGTCAGCATTTATTGTTTGTTAATTTTTTTGATAGCAGCCATTCTTTCTGGAGTAAGATAGAATGTCAGCATTGTTTTAATTTGGATTTCATGAATGACCAGTGATGTTGAACATTTTTTCATTTATTTACTCTTTCTAGTACTTCATCTAACAAATGTCTATTCATTTCAGATACTTATTTTTTGATAAGGTCTTTAAATTTGGGTAGGTCTAATTAGTGTGACTTCTGTATTCTAGATGGAAGTCCTTTGAGAAACAGAAGACAAAAATTATTTCCTATACCCTGGGTTGTCATTTCAGTCTGTTGCTTGTTTCTCTTGCTGCGCAAAGGGTTTTTTTTTTTTTTTTTGCAAAAGCCTTTTAGTTCCAGTTGTTGATTCTCTGTGATAGTTCCTGTGTAATTCAGATTTCGTTCATAAAGTCTTTGTCTTTGAGAGTTTTACCTGTTCTGTTTTCCAGCAGATAAAGTGTTTGTTTTAATATTAGATCTTTGATCAATTTTTATTTTAGTTTAGTGCATGGTAGAAGATATGGATCTAATTTTAATCTTTGGCAATTGGAAAGTCAGTTTTTCCAGCATCATTTATTAAAGAGGCTGTCTTTCTTCCAGTGAAGGTATTTGGTTCCTTTTTCAAAGATAAGGTGACTGAATGTGTTTGGAGGTGTTTCTGCATCATCTAGATTGTTCCATTGATACTTGGGTCTTTTTTTGCCAGCGTCATGCTATTTTTATCACTGTAGCTTTGTAATATAATTTCAAATCAAGAACTGTGATGGCCTCTGCCTTGCCATTGTTTCCCAGAATTTCTTTTTGGTTACAAATGAATTTTAGGATTGTTTTCTCTAATTTTGTGAGATATGCTCTTGGAATTTTGATCAGAATTTCATTAAATCTGTTTAGCAACTTTGGAAGTATGACCATTTTCATTGTATTGGTTCTTTCTAGCCAAAAATATGGTATACCTTTCCTCTTTTTTTTTGCAGTACCAGGGATTGAAGTGAAGACTTTGCCCTTGCCAGGCAGGCAGCACCACTAAGCTACATCTCTGGTCCATCTTTCCATTTTCTGATATCCTAACTGATTTGCTTTAGTGTAGTTTTCCATGTAGAGGTCTTTAACTTCCTTTGTTAGAGTCCTAAGTATTTTTTTGGAATGCTATCATGAAAGGCATTTTTCTCTAATTTCTCAGTTAATTTATTATCTGTATAACTTTGTATCTAGCTACACTACTAAATTGGGTTATTAATCTTTTATTAATTATGAATTACATTTTATTCAATTTAATGTAATTAAGACTACTTTCAAATTAATCCTGACAGAATGACTGACACTTGTTTTTCAGTTTAAACACAGGCCTATGCAGTTCCCACAATGGCATGAACAAAGTTAACGTATTTTCCCTGCCCTCCATGTTAAAATTACATAATTTTTGATACATTCTTTAATTTGGTAGAATTTCCATATTTAATCTACTTTTTCAGAGTTAAAAATCTTTGTGAAGTTCATGTGTACTCAATAGTCTGAGGAATTTTATTAAGTAACTGTAGAGTATTGTTCAGTTTTCTTCATAAGAAAAGTTACTGTGCCTAGTGGACTGTATTTTGAGAAACAAAAGTATTTCCTGGACTACTTTTGATCTAAATTATCAGATTGTTTTTCCTTGCTGTAGAAAACTGTGTATTTAAAAAATTGAATTATATATTTAATTAAAAAAAATTGTGTATTTGTAAATTATTTTATTTTTTATTTTTTCCCCCCAGTACTAGGTATCAAACTAAGGACTATGTGCTTACCAGGCAGGTTCAGCACCCCTGGGGCTATATCCTGGTCCTTAGGCTTTTCTATTTTAGAGCAAATCTGTGGACATGAAATTGGCAGGAAATAGTATTTTTGAAGTTAAGGAGTAGGTTGTTGGGTTTTTTGTATGTTTGTTTTGGTTTTGTATTCCAGGACCTTGTGCATGTTAATAAGCACACATAGCACCCTAAGTTACACTCAGAGTCAAGAAATAGTTTTCTCATATAGCTTCAGTTGAGTGAACTGTAGTTTTTAGTTTCATGTTCTGGTTAAATAATATTTAAGTGTTAATAAATGCTTATTTTCTTTAAAATTAGTTTGCTTTCGATACGGCATTCTTTAGAAACAACAAATTTACCTCACACGACTGGATTACAACTAAGTATAATTTTGATTAATGACTACCAGGCATTATGAATTTCATTCTCTGGATCTTCTGATGTCATTTATTCCTATATAATTATAGCTGAGCCTAATTTTTAATTAAAGTTGAGATATTTGATTCTTACTTAAAAGATGGGGTCCTGCTATGCTATCCAGGCTGGCCTGAACTCCTGGGCTCAAATGATCTTTCTAACCCTCTAGAGTAATGGGGACTATAGTGTTATGTCACTGTGTCTTGCTTAAACTTACATTTTACAGTATATTTTATGCTATATACATACATTGTCCTGAATATGTGTAATGTATATCCTCACATGTAATATATTGGGAAAAATACTAAATGGTTGAGTATTTTCCTATTGACATGTAACTTTTTTTTTTTTAAAGAATCTTCAGCTAGATGAGGAAACTCAATATCAAACTGCTGTTGAAGAATCTTTTCAAGTAAACATCTGAAATCTGTAGACATCTCTGCATCTTTGTACCTGCAAGTGCCATCTTTAAGGGGAAAATTACATGAAGACATCATTTCAATAACTTGATTGATGTGTATATTAATAAAAATAATTCAGACTATTTAAGTTTTTTAATTAAAAAATAAAGGTGGGCCACTTAACATTTTTACTTCACCCTCTTGACAAGTTAAAAAAGTGGAAAGTTATATTTAAAAGCATGAAAAAGATGATTTCACTAATGTAGTGGTAGAAAGGGAATCCCTGTTGTACTTTTTATCTTTTTTATATTGCATATGATTGGATTTCTCATTATGTTTTTGAAATTGGTGCAGTTCCTCTCACTTACTTTTTTGTACATAAGTAACCAGCAGCAAATTCTGAAAGACACGATTGGTGTAAAGCTAACAATCTGAGCCAGTTGTCAGGGTTGCAGAGTGGAGACTTGAAGCACTGAGTGGAATAATCCAAAGGAAGTTTTTAAAAGTCCATTCTAGCTGAAGAATTCAACAATGAAAAGATTGTATTTATATAACATTTAGGATTTTTTTAAATAATTTTTTTTAGCAATTAAAGTTTTAAAATTTAAAGAACATTTAAAAGATATTTTCTTTTTGCTCTTAGCAGGATATAACAAAAATACATTTCTCTGGATGGCAGCTGGTCATTTGAATCTTGTGTAATGAATTGATGAGCCTGAGCCATACCAAGCTGAATAACAGTTCTGGCTTCAACTTTGAATAGCCACTGTTTCTCAATAGACAAGATAAAACTTACTGTAGAAACATTCAGGTGATGATATATTCTACAGGTAATTGATATGTTTAAAGAAATGCATTCAGAACTAAAGATATATATGCATACATTTTTGTATGTGTACATATATATGTTACATATACATGTTTGCATGCAGTTTGTCAGGTTATATACAGAATTTCTATTAAGGATTTTAAAAGTGGAAAAGCAATATGGGATTGAAGTGTTTATCTGATTTGATTAAAATTTTATATGCCACTGAATTTTTAAAATGTAACATGTTAAATGGAATAGTTGGCTGCTATTATTACATCTTATAAACTGAGTTTACAGTGACCTGTATATGGTGCTCATTTGTTACTCTCAAAAATAATGTGTAACTAGTAGATTTTTACGAGCCATTGTTTCACTACATTTCATTCAAAAAGAGATTTGTTTGTAGTATTCAGTAATGGGAACCCTGAAGTATTTTGTAGAAGGGCCAAGTTACAGAATAAAGGATAAGAGTGGACTTGCTGACATTCCATATTAATATACAGTGTTTATGCTGTTTAAAATAAATAACTAAAAGTACATAAAATCTCAGAAGTAGTTTGCTGCTAATATATACATATATTGTATAAAAATATATTTTGGTTCTCTTAAACCCTTGTTGACTTTTCTACAGTGAACATTTTTTAAAACTTGATTTAATAAAAGTGTTAATTTTGGAAGTGGAGTTTTATAAAGACCTTTTTCAGTCAGACAATGATGACTTTATTTATAGTTAGTAGTAATAGTTATGCGCAAAAAAGCCATACGTCTCAATGCCTTTGTTTTGTCCTTCTCGAGTGATGTTTACTATGTGCTTAAATATTTCCTCTGCAGCTACTTGAGTAACTTGAAGATTAGCTGTACAGAGAACTCTTTAAAAGGAGACTGAACATAGCTTTTTTCCAGTTTAAAGCAATAACTTTAGTAATTCTTATGTTTACTGTGTCAAACCATTCCAGAATTTACAACCTTCTTTAAAGGAAAATTGTAGTTGAGATCTTGATGAAATTGTATTTTGAATTTTGTTAATGAGTTATCTATGATTAGTCTTGTGTCTCTTTCATGTAAGCTTTTTTATAAGGAAAATAGTGGGATATTTGCTTTTCTTTGAGAACTTTGGAGTATGGGAATAATTGTTTAAAATCCCGTTTTGACAATGGGTTGGGAGTAGGTGGTAGACTATAGATTTAAATCATTGTAAGTTCATTTACAGAAAAAGTCCTTATTTTTAATACTGCTTTTAACTGAGGATAAAATAGGGAACCATTAACACTTGAATACTTAAATTTCACAGATCACTTAGAGCTGTCTCAAACTGCCGTCATTGTTATACAGTCTTTTTTGAAATGTATGGCTTTATTTTTCAATTAAAAGTGGCTTTCTCCTACTTATGTGTCTAATTAGAATTTTGTCTAGAGGCAAACAACATTTAACCCTATAACTCAACTTGAAAGATGTGTCATAGATACCCTATTATTTTGCACTTTAAAAAGTAGGCGAGGGCTGGGGATTTACCTCAGTGGTTCCAGCACCTGTCTTGCAAGCTCAAGGGCCCAGGTTCAGTTCTGGTAACCACATACAATACTGGGCTTGGAGACTCACGCCCACCAACAGTCAATACCACAGTGTTGGGCATGGTGGCTCATGCCTGTAATCCCAACACTTGGGAAGCAGAGGCAGGAGGATTGCTGTGATGTGAGTTTGAGGCTGAGCTCAGGACCAGCCTGAAATTCAAAGCAAAACCCTGTCTCAAAAAAAAAAAAAAAAAAAAAAGTAGGCGGAAGCTACCACATACTGACACTGTCTGTTGAATTTAACTTTATAAACTTGTTTTATCTACTTTAAATATTAAACACCTTATCAGAAATCTATAAAGTGTCTATGTAGCAAGATATTCTAGCCAACCATTTAGTTAAAATTGTTAATAACTTCTATGTGTAGATATTACCTTTGTGTAAAGCATTAGGGATATAAGAATTTGTATGTTGCCAATTATAGTATTGTGTGGTGTTTGGCTGCTTTGTAAGTATCTTCATTAAATCACATCTGCAAAACCACGCTAGGGCTACTGCTCAAATAACCCTTTGTAGAAAGTGTGATATTTTACCTTTTGTAGAAAAGATGTGATCCAGAAAATGTGTTAATACATGGAGTCTAAAATTCATAATAAACATAAGGCACACCCTTCATATCACTTAGTGTACAATACAATTTTTTAATTTTGTAGTACAAATGAGAAAATAAAGAATGGAACTAAAGCATGTAGAGAGGCTGAGGATACAGGAACCTCAAGAAAGTATTAACTCATACTGCATATCTACCCTAACAGCAGTGGTCTAGTCTTGGGGTAGAGAACCATCATTACATACCTTTGCTCTTGCAAAGTGAGGAAGACAAACGGGTGTCCTCATTGTGTACTTGATTGACAAGCTTTAAACTACACAATTTTCTATGTCATTTATTTTCTTGGTGTGGGGGATTGAACCCAAGGTCTTGTGCATGCTAATGTTCTTTACCAGTTGCACTCTTGGCCCCTGTATGACAGGAGTTCTTAGGTACAATTAACAGAGGGACTTGTGTAATATTCAAGAGTGGATGTCAAGTGTAAGACACTGTTAGTCAGATGAGTTTCAGCCACTCACTGGAGGATAGAGGAGAAGGAAATGCAGAAAAGGTGAAATTTGTGATAAGTGGGCGTAATTGTGTGAGATGTTAAAAGTGAACAGTGACCTGGGTAGTCAGGACAGGAAGTCATTACTAGCATCCCGTTAAATCCCCATGTTTCTATTTTCAGTTGGAATTCACTTCACTACCAGATGGTTTTGCATTTCATAGGGAGGGGGATGTATGATATTTTATCTGGCTACTGTTGTTTTACTTTTTTTTTTCTTTTTTTTAGGTCAGTTGTTCACAGCTGCCTATAGCAACTTGCTTTTCTGTCCAAAATAAGAAAGGTTAGTCTTTAAAAGTTTTAGTTTTTATGCAGGTGTTTTTTTTTTTTTTTTTTTTTCAGTATTAGAGATTGAACCTAGAGCCTCATGCATGTTAGGCAAGTGTTTTTCCATGGAGCTTCATCCCCAATATTGTGACACTTGTTTCAAGAGTAGTTCATTCATTTTTATGGGAAATCTTAAGTAATACATCTTTTAGAATAATCTTAATAAAGAATAATCAGTTGGTGGTCATAATTCTCAAAACCCCCTTCTGAAACAGTTGTTACAGCCAGTCAGTACTTATATTGCTTGCTTGGATGGAAGCACTGTTTTCTCTTGGCATAGGTGGCTTTGTTCTTTCCTGGTTCTCCTTGGAACCTTTTTTGCTGGCTTGTTTTCCAAGGTCAGGCATTTGTAAGTCACTCACAGTTCTTCAGGGTCAGTGTTGTCCCTCCTCTTTTGTCCTGAAACCAAGGATTCTCATCCATCGTTGTCATTGCCTTGGGTGATCATACTCCTACAAGTTTCATGTACCATCCTCACACTAACCAGTCTCAAATTTTTGTTTCTTACCTCTCCTCAGAGTGCCAGACCTGTATATATCTGTTTTATCATCAAACTCAGAATAGCTCATTTCAAACTTACCTTTCCCTTGTGTCTGGTGCTTGTAATGTTACAAAGCTCAGAAATCATAACACCTTTTAGTACTTGCTTAAGTCAAAATCCTGGGAGTCCTCTTTGGCACACTCCTCACACATGCATCTAAGATCCAGTTCCTTAACAAGTCAATTGTTGGTTTTATCTCCACCCATGTCTTAAATCTTTTTTTCTTTCCTTCCTATGCATTATCATTCCACTCTTCAACGATATCATCCCTACTGTGAGGTGCTATTAAGTCTTCTTAAATCTACCTTTGCTTCCTTTAGTACTATATATATATCTTATTTTTTAACCATTCTTCTGGCTAAAGTCATCCAGTGACTCTCATTATTCTCAGGAGAAAAGGCAACAGCAAAACTTCTTAACCTGACCTACAAACCAAAACAGTCTGCTTCTGCCTAATCTTCCCAACTTCATTTACCACCATTCTCTTGAGTCCATAACACTGTTAGCCAAAGATTCAGTTCCTCCAAGTTGCCAAGCTCTTCCTACGTGCTGTGTTCTCTGCACAGAACATCGTCTCCCTCCCCCTCCTAGCTATGACCTGTGTATCCGAGAGCTCAGTTCCCACCTTACTTGCTCCAGGAGATCCTCTTCGGTCGTGCTGCGTCATCCAGAGCATCCTCTTCTGCTTCCTGGCATTTAACCCAGTTAAATATGTAAGTAGCTTCGTGTCTGTGTACCCCAGAATGTAAGGTCCATGAGGACACAGTAACAATAAACCACTCAGTTGGACACAGCAGTGCCTAGTGCATTGTGGAGACCAGTACACAGCCAGCCTGTCAGATCTGCCTCTAACAAGATTTGCCTCCAAAGCCCTGGAAGCACCCAGCCCCCTGTAACTCTCAGTCAGTGACTGACAGGGATTGATATAGAAATACCCTGACCCTTTCTTGCATAAGTTAACTGGAGGTCTGTGTTTCACTCTTTCCCAGAATGTCCTCTAATGTACCATTATTAGCTACGTTTACTTTTTCATTTTATTTCCCCTCTTTCCTACAATTTTTTCCTTACTTGCTTAATTAGTTACCCTTGAACCCTTGTCTTAGAGTCTATGTCTTACGAAAGCTACACTGGACGTGTGTTGAGCGAGTCTGGGATTGTGTCCCTGTGCTTTTTGTATGAGCATTTCTTGAAAACCTGTTAGGAAAACATTCTCCAGCCCTATCTCAGGACTCTGAAACAGGAACTGGGAGTTGGAGCAGCTTTCTGTGTTTTAATACAGTCTCCTTGTTGTTCTTACTTATCTCAAATTTGACAACCACTAGGGTAGACTAGGGATTTTACATGTTCTTCAAATTAAACACTTGTCTGTGTCCTGTGTTCTAAATTTATCTCTAAAAAGATTTTTTTTTGAGACAGGTTCTCACTTTGTAGTACGGACTGGCCCTGAGCTCACTATATAGTCCAAGCGAGCCTCAAACTCAGCAATCCTTCTGCCTCTGCCTCCCAAGTGCTGGGATTACAGGCAAGAGCCACCATGCCTGGCACTGTGATATGTCGCCTGGCACTGTGGTACATGATAATGATTGTTGATGAGTGTGAGTCACTACGTCTGGCATTGTTGTATGTGGTTATCGTTGATTGGACTTTGGACCTTGAGCTCCCAAGGCAGATGCCGGAACCATTGAGCTAAATCCCTGGCCCTCTACAAAGTTTTTTAAAATCTTCAGAATTTTTCATTTTTAGATATCTTGGTCATTGACTTTTTTAATTCTTAAGAGCTTTAGATTGTCAGTTCAATTTGTCCTTATATATGTCCCACTTATAAGACTGGTCCAACTGAAAAAAGAAAATTGATCTTGTTAGAATGTGAGGTTCATTTTGATTCTTTTAAATAGTTGCTGCTTCTTCATTGGCATGAATTTATGATAGTGCTGTTATCATATTCTTTATAGTAGTTCTTTAAAAGTTTCTTGATTGAGGATTATATTACTGTGTGAACCTCTGGGTAATTACTTTGTTTCATTAGTTCATACTAATGAACAGTAACAATAAACCACTCAGTTGGACACAGCAACTGTGTCCTCTAAGGGGAAATTTTCCTTTAAAGAATCTTCTTACACTGAATTTGGTGGCTCATGCCTATATTCCCAACACTTGGGAGGCAGAGGCAGGAGGATTGCTATAAGTTTGAGGCTAGCCTGGGATACACACTGAGTTCAAAGCCAGCCTGAACTACAAAGTGAGACCTTGTCTCAAATAAGTAAAAATAAAATATATGAATCTTTTTACATAAGCCAGATGTGGTGGCTCATGCTTGTAATCCCAGCACTTGAGAGACAGAGGCAGGAGGCGGGAGGATTGCCATGAGTTCGAGGCTAGTCTGGGCTACATAGTGAGTTCAGGGCCAGCCTGAACTACAAAGTGAGAACCTATCTCTCTCATGGCAGATGCATGAGAGAGAGACACACAATTGTATTAGGACACAGTTCAGAATTCTACTTAGTGATGCCTACATAGTTTGCTAATTTATTTAAAGAGATATCTATTTTCAACAATACCACATATTTTCATGATGTATAGTTCAATATTTGCATTTCTAATTGTTTCTTATTCTGTAAAGAAAGTATGGCATTTGCTAGTTTAGCTTCCTTGGTTAAATTACTAGTGGAGTTTTGAACACAGAAACTCACCAGCTCAACTTTCTCCTACTATGAGAATGGAGGCCACCATCTGGATGGTGAATGCATTTCCTCTGTCATACACATCTGCCATAATGACATGTTGACTCACCTCAGGCCCAAAGTAGTGGGGCCAGTCACTCGGACTGGACCTGGGAAACTGAGCCAAAGAAAATTTTATCTGAACAGGTATTTTCTCACAGCCACAGAGACTTGGAGAACCTTGACATCCCCACATTTATCACCCACAACTGAAACTTAGGGACTTTCAGCTTATTGCACTTATTCATTTAATGTGTCATTAGAGTGCTCCAGGAACTGATAAAACGCTAGACAGATATATGGAGTTCCTGCTCATACGATGTTGCATATGATGGAGGAGAGACTTGACATTGCACATTTGTGTTCATACAATAAGATTGTAATTGTGCTAAGTACTCTGGGGAGAGACAACACCATCAAAGCACAAAATAGCAGGATATGGTTATGTTAGTCAGCACTAGATCGAGGGATGAGTAGGCATTAACTAGGCCAAAATGGAGGTAAAAGATTAAGCCAATCCTTCCAGTCTTCTCCAGCATGAAATCAGAGCTCCTTTTGAAATGTTCATCACTGCAGGCCATTTGAGAAACACAAATTAAAACAACACAGATTCCATCTCTAGAAAGGAAGGCTGTCATTAAAAAATCAACCAAAAATAAATTCTGAAGAGACTGCTGGGAAAAAGGAAGCCTTCTTCACTGTTGTTGCGAATGACTGTACAACATGGAAAAACTACTTCCATTTGACTCATCTATTCCCCTTCTAAGTATCTTCCCAAAAGAGTGATACCACAGTGGTACAACCAAACCCATGTTTATAGCCTCACCATTCATAATAGCCAATTTTGGAAGTAGCCTGTGTTCGTGGATGGATACACAAAAAGTGATATTTATACACAATGGAGTACTGCTTTGCCATAAAGAAGAATAAACAACTCATTTATGGAGATAGACACACATTAACACTATAATGTCAAATCAGGCACACAACTTAAATACTGCATGGTTTCTCCTATATGAGAGAATCAATATATAAAATGCAAAATAAAGGACAATAGGAAAAAAAGAAAAAAGCTATTGTAATCCAGCATGGACAATGTGCCTTGATTTAGTATAATTGTCTTATATGTTATGTTTTTGGCCTATTAGTTTGGCTATTAATTTGAGTGCATGATAATTAACTTTATAAAGACCTATTAAACAAATCAGTTTGATGTTGGTCAAGGGATGGGTAGTGTTATGTATGCCTGCTTTGCTGTATCCCTGAACCAATTTAAAAAAAGAATGACATCTCTTGTTGCAGTACAGTCTGTTGCAGTACAGTCTGCAACAAGTTCTGTATGAACTAAACAGTGATTGGAGACGATAATGAGGAAGCAGTTTAAGCTATAGTATTTTTGATGTCTGCCCAAGGCATAGGTGGAGTGAAATCCCTTGTGTTCACTTTTGTGACCCTTAATCTCAGGAAAAGCCCAGGAGCTGGGTTATCTTTGATGATCCTTTCTTTCAGGAAGCCATAGGTCTCTCCCCTTAATGAAGACAGACACATTGGGAGGTCTGCTTAAACCTATCCTTATCATTCTCAGGCCAGGAGGTCAGTCTGGTCCCCTTCAGATGACTTAGGAGCTCCACCAAAGCCCAGTGCCCTGGAGGAACCCACAGTCCTCCAACCCTCAACATGGTCCCCGGCAGCATTCAGCCCCTCACACCCGGCAGGTGGACAGGGATCACTCTAAGCCCACTAGGAGTGGCCCTTCTCACTCCTTTCTAATCACAACTTGTCCCTGAGACAAGATATCCAACAATACAAAGAATGTCAAGGCTGACTTTCAGGGGACTCCAGTAAGTCAAACTTTGACCCATCATGGTGAGTTAGCCAGTCCATCTTGGCCACTTGCTGTACTGCAGATGAAAGACAAGCCTACAAGAGGCCAAGAACTATACAGATCAGTAAAGCACTCAGCAGGGAAAAAGCCACCCTAGAGAGATTATGCTCCCTTCACCAGAGCAAAACTGGGACTGTTGTGCTAATCAGGGATGTGATCTGCATTTACTATTGTATTGAAAATGTATGTTAAGAAATCCATAAATTATGATAAGGTGAGCAGAATCTACAAGGCAAAGAGGAAAATCCGGCTGTTTTCTGTGACCCTTTGAGGGATTCTTCCATAAATGTACAAAGATAGATCCATCTTCCACAGGGGAAGAGGCCCTGGTGGGACCTCACTTCATCTGTCAATCAGACCCAGGTTTTTGGTGTCAATTAAAAAACTCCAAATAGGCCCCAGACACCTAAGACACAACTGCTGGACACAGCCTTTTCTGTGTTCGACAAAGGATTCAGAGGAAAGTCAGGAGAAAGGCTAGAGCTACAGCTGTCATAATTGGCAAAGCCTCAAACACACCCAAACCATCTAGCTCAACAGTCACTAGCTCTTTTCTCATTGCCATCTAAAAATTTTTTTCTTTTCAACCCAGCCAGTGAGCTACAACAGCCCAAGCTAGTTGCAGAGCACGTATTTCCCAGTAGGTGGAGCCTCCAGCCTCTTTCAGCTGGAAGTAGCTCCCCACTCCCTCATGCCTCATTAAGAATTATGAGGATCTGTGTTTGCCACGGGGGAAATGACAAGAAGGTAGGGTAGAAAAAGGAGGCATGGCCTCGTAAGTCCAGGACACAAGTGCAGAGCAATTCCCAAAGCCTCAAATTGCAGGGGCCCAGCTATTTAGCTCAGTGGTACCGTGCCTACCTTGCAAGTATAAGAACTCAGTTTGATCACAGAAAAAAATGCCCTGCATATGGGCTTCTGTCGAGAACTTGAGCAGGTTTTTGATAGAATGACCTGGCAATGATGCCAATATGGGAAATATAACAAAGGGACAGTCACCATTGAGCCTTCGATATCTTGTTTCTTCACTGTAGCCTGTCCCACGCTGTAGAGTGTATTTAAATTTTTTCTCCTTTTTTCCTTTATTCACTTGGCCTAGGCTCACTCTTCAAAGCCTGTTTTCTCTACCTTTAATAGATGTGAAACTTTTCCACTGTCAGAAAAAGAAAATCCCCAAAGTAAAAGGAATGGTGTGAAATCACAAGTGTAGCTGGTCCCCAGCAAGTGTCACATTAGAGGTCGCTTTAAACACGTGCATAACAGCCACAAGGTGGCAGCTTAGGACTATGACATTGTAGACAGAACATTCAAAGACTCACTGCTGTGAATACAGCTGGAGTGGGGAACAAAACCGAGGTACACTGGAGCAGTTAGAATCAGGAAGGAAGAAGGACTGGCTTGTAATACTTGCTGCACATGTATCTGTATAATTTTATTTTCCCTGTTAGAAAGGACAGGGACATGCGTGCGTGCGTACTGTGCGTGCGCAGCAGGGGCCGTCCCATCGAGGCACAGGTCTCCCTGGTAAGAAGCCCGGCCCCACGGACAGGACAAGATGGCGTCCCACACAGGCTGGCTGCTCTCTTGGGTTTCTTGCTTTTTCCTTAGCTCACCAATATGCTTTTCTGGGCAAGTGAAGGGCTTCCCAAAGGCAGTCTGACTTTTCCTTGGGTTTCGCCTAACTTAGTGACTTTAGATCTTCACTTCTGTAAGTTGCTGCTAAAACTCCCCTTACAAAAATATGTGTATGTGAATATTTTCCTTAAGTTAAATATGACACTCTGCTGAGGTTTTGTTCCGCTACTTTCTCCACCTCTCCCATGTTTCAGACATCTCTCCTCTCCAGCCCAGTTCACCAAAATTACACTGAGCACCGACTCTGTGCGAGACATGACAGAAAGCACCGGCTCCTTGATTTATCGAAAAATGTTTAGCTCTGTGGTTCTGGCATCTGCCTTGCAAGCTCAAGGTCCCTAGTTCAATCCCCAGTAACACATAGGACAATACTGGGCATAGTGACTCATGCCTACCAGCAATCAGTACCGAACACCACAGTGCTGGATGTGATGGTTCATGCTTATAATCCCAGTATTTGAGAGGCAGAGGCAGGAGGGTCGCTGTGAGTTCCAGGCTCACATGGGCTACATAGTGAGCTCAGGGCCAGCCTGAACTACAAAGCAAGACTGTCTCAAAAAAACAAAACAAAGAGACTCTTGTAACATATGTACCTATAAATTTAACAACATATATTGATAATGAATGCTACAGAATCTGAGGGGAGGGAGAAAGCCTTCACAGAGGGGATTGGCATTGGCCTGGACTTCAAAAGGCAAAGCATCTGTAGATGTTAACAGGAGAGAGATATGTAGTTAACACAAAAGGTGAGGGGATAGATTCAGAGTAGACAGATGGAAGCTCAAGAGGTGTGTGGGGGAGATAAGGAAGGAGGTGCAGACCAGGTAGATTGTAGGGACCAGGGAAGCCCAGCCCAAACAATCTGCCCTTTACCCTAGAGCATGGAAGATCTTTGATCAGGGTAATGATGTATTGGAGGAAAACATTGGAAAATGATGCACAGAGTATATTGGTCTGGGTGTGATTAGAGATTAATGTTTTATTTCCTGTAAGAAAAACTTTCCAAACATTGTAAAATATACCCATAGCTGCTATGCACACCCACGGATTCATGCTACACCCAACAAAAGTATCACATCATTATAATTAGTTAACAAAATAAGTTAAAAATCACATTGTAAATACTCTACTTTAAAATTAAGATGTAGCTGGGGAGTAGATGATGAAAGAACATGAAAATGATGATGATTTTATTTAGAGGCATATTGCAAATCCCACCTAAAGTGCCTAGGGCAGAGTCTTGCTTTTTTTTTTTTTTAATTGAATTTTTTATTGGTACATTTTATATACACCAGAGCCTTGCTTTTGAAAAGAACTTTCTGTGGTCAGCTTGACAGAGATTTGTGGTGCAGAGTGGTCCTTCAAAGCCAAACTAACTCCAGCCAACAGCAGCTATGACTTTCTGTATGGACAAGTGTTGTTTGGTTTCATTTGGACAGGGCTGAGGGGAGGTGGGTCATGGTGGCCCAGGATAGAGTGCTTGTCTAGCATAAGCAAGGTGCAGAGTTCCTTCCTCATTACTGTAAACAGCAACAAAACAAGAACAACAAAAACCACCTCACTCAAAAACAGTTTCACTTTGGTAATTAAAAAAAAAAAAACCTGCTGTAATCTGTCATTACTCAAAAAGCTAACCGTAGAGTTATCATCAGAACCCACATTTCTGTTCCTAGGTATAAGACTTAAAAAAATGAAAAGAGATAGCCACATAAAAATACAGGGGGCCCTCAGGTAACGAATGGCCTGACAATTGGGTTAATTAAGCGGATGGAACATTCATCTGCCTCTTGTTCTCTATAGCATGTGCCCAGGTAAACTTCTAGATCTCAGCCGTATTGCTTTACAACCAACTTGAGTTACAACCAGTCCTCAGAAAATGATCAGGCTTACAAGTGAAGGGTCCATCGTATGCACAACAAATATTTGTAGGAACATTATTTAAAAAAATCAAAAACATGCCAGGCATGGTGGCTCATACCTGTAATCCCAGCACTGGAGAGACAGAGGCAGGAGGGTTGTTGTGAGTTCGAGGATTGCCTGAGCTACGTAGTGAGCTCAGGTCCACCCTGCATTTCTTTCTTTTTTTTTTTAGGTTTTTTGAGACAGGGTCTCGCTTTGTGGTTCAGGCTGGCCCTGAGCTCAGCCTCCAACTCACAGCAATCCTCCTGCCTCTGCCTCCCGAATGCTGGGATGACAGGTGTGAGCCACCACGCCCAGCACTGTGGTATGTGGTGCTGGTTGCTGCGGGGGTGAGTCTCCACGCCCAGCATAGTATGTGGTTACCGGGGATCGAACCCGGGTCCTTGTGCTTGCAAGACAGGCACCGGAACCACTGAGCTAACTCCCCGGCCCGCCACCCTACATTTCAAGGAGAGCTCAGCTGTTATTATTATCCTCATAACTCTTAGCTCCTTTTAACATGCTACCCCATTTTAGTGATGTCTTCTGTCTTAGAAGATAAACTGTTTCACAGTGGGTAAGTTTGCAGTTTGAGTCATGCCTGTGCTTGCGCACACAGGTCCTGGCACTGCGTAGCTGTCCCCATGTGTTTCCTGGGTTGCCTGGCTGGATGGGGGGATGGCATATGGGAGGAAGGATGTTTGGTTCTGGCAGAAGCCAGGTACAGGAACATGAGTGAAAACTACTAGAATTTTGTGAAGGTGCCCCGGGTCTGGTTCAGTGCTACAGGTGTTTGTCGTACCTGTCCTTTTCTAGTTTCTGGAGTAGGGAAAAAGAAGGTCTGTTTATTAGTCTGGCAAAATGTAGCTAAGTCTGAGAGAAAAGGGGGAGAAGTCAATTTTTGTGAAACCAAGGATAACAGAGAGCTTTGGAACTGAGGAAATACTCAGAGGTGGCATAATGGGTGAGGAAGAAAGGGATTGGAAAGTGTTTTCTTTAAGGAGCAATTTTAAAAGTTAGGATTTTTCCCTGAGAAGCTCCTTTCTCTAGTATTTTATTCTCAAAGTGCATTGGCCATAGTCTGTTGCAGACTTATAACTGAATTGCTTTGTTTCCATGACAGCCATCCTGCACGAATCTCACAGGTTGAACTGTGAAAGATCTGTACCCTTGGAGAAAATATTTGCCATATATTTGATAACCACATATTTCATAAGAAGTTCAAATAAAAATGTAAAAAACCTCAAACAATTCAATAGAAGAAAATCATCTGTTTGCACATTATTTTTTTTGAGACAAAGTCACGCTTTGTAGTTCAGGGTGGCCTTAAACTCTTGAAATTCTCCTACCTCTGCCTCCTAGGAGCTGGGATTATAGTTGTGAGCCACCATACCTGGCTAGAAAACATCATCTGATTAGAAAAATGGGCAATAGATCCAAATAGATTTTTTTCAAGACAAGACATACAAATGAGCAACATGTATATGAAAAAAATTCTCAATGTCACTAGTCATGAGGGAAATATAAATTAAACTCACAGACAGCTATAAAGTCACAGATGTTAGAGTGTTTACTATTAAAGATGAATAATAAATGAGGCCAAAGGTGCAGCCAGGGGAACTCTCTTATACTGGTGATGGGAATATAAACTACGTTATAGAAATAATGGATCCATTGTGGAAAATAGAATGGAGAGTCCACCAAAAAAAAAAAAAAATCACTACCCATGATTCAGTGAGCATCATGGAATACTACTGGACCCTGAAAAAGAAGGAGATCCTGTTCCTTATGATGATATATAGGGCTGTAAGACATTATGTGAAGAAAAGTAAGCCAGTCACAGAAAGAGAAATACCATATGTTTTTATTGATAAGGAAACTCAGAAGCAGAGAGTGAAGCAGTGGTTCCCAGGGCTGGTGGAAAATGCCCACATCTAACTAGTTTGAAATTTTTTATTCATCCTTTTTCCCAGATGATTGTGTATTATAGGCTCAAGGTGACAAAGGCAGGTTTGCAGGAACCAGACATGGAGTTTCCAATGGAGAGAGAAGGGCACAGAAGAGCCTCGCCGTGAAGAGGACCAGGTGCACTTTAGCGGCCTGGAATGGGCCAGTTTGCCACACCCTGCGGGAACGTGGGGAGTGAGGACTCCTTCCCCTGTCTGGAGAGGCCAGTGACCCTGAAGAGGGCCCCGGAAGAGGGTGGCAGGAGCAGAAAAGGCCCTGAGAGGGAGGAGAAGGCTGTCACCGCTAGAAGTCTTTCTGTGGCCTAAACTCTGAGGCTGCGCTTCTCAAGGAGGAGGAAAAAGCAGCGATTTGAGTCAGCGTAGCTTGGAGACCTTCAAAGACCGAGGCCCAGCCCTCCGTTCAGAGCCCCATGCATCCTCTCAAACACACGACAGCGTACCAAATTCTACATTTCATGAGCCGTTTGTATAATCTTGCTTTTGAAAATATCCGGCCGTGAGTAACGTTTTTGATCCTTTGTTACTTTTCTTCACAATCACGTTTATGTGCAGTTCCTGCAAGGCGAGAATAATCTGAACTGTGCTTTTTCAAATGCTAACATGTCTATGAATATTAAATGTAATGACAGATGAGCTGGGCATCTGATGTTTGGTCAGAGTGTAAGGAGACATTTATTGATTTCACATCTGTAGCTGTATTTTTAGTCCAGAGCAAATCATCCCCCCACAAGTCTGTCTCAAGCGTTTTTGTAGACAATTCAGGCTCGTTGGCCCTGGGCCCTGTTCTATGGTGTCTAATGGAGAAAACAGCTCACAGTCCCGGACTTGACGGTTCCGGCGCATTCTGGAAGTCTCGCGAAAACACTGCCTGTCCTGTCAGGAGAGTTCAGCGCCTGGTCCCTCCTCAGAAGACGGGCTCCAGCGAAAGCAGCAGGTCCCAGTAGAACATTTTTGGGCCACAAACTTTTTTCTTTAGTCTCACAATGGCTGTTATTCTGATTCCTCCTCAGAATAATGTTTTACATGCACGAAGTGAAACATAGAGAAAAGCAATCATGTTAATGCAATCATATTGAAGGATTGTTGATGCAAAGAATACATGTTAGATGTAGTAGAGATTTCATTATTATCTTAACTGACAGGATCTAACTTTAAGCTTAATAACGACTGTAATTTCAAAGTAACAATCAGTATAAATAATATTTTGATACGTGACTTGATATCAAAATTTTTGTAATTTCTATTGATGACAAATTCCCAAGTACTTATATTAATATTATGGTTTGCCCATTTTCTTCTTCTAAAAGTTTTAGTACTGCGTGTTAGTGATCAATATTGATGACATTCATTTTGGGGGAATTAGTCCACACACTGCATTGTGATCCTTTGTGATCTTCCCTCTTTCCCTTCTCCCCACTTCCCAATCTCCCCAAAGTCTCCTTTCTTACTTCCCACCTTCTCTCTTAATTTTAAATATTTTATAACTTCCTTGTCTCTTTTAGTTTGTTCTTTATCTATATTTTGAGTTTTCATGTAGGAGAAACTGTGTGATATTTAACATTCTGTGTCTGATGTATTTCACATTAGAGTCTTAAGATTCATTCATTTTCTTACAAATGATTCAAGTCTATCCTTTTTTGTAGCTAAGTAATTTCCCCCTTCATTCATCCATTGAAGAGGGTCTAAGCTATTTCCATAATTTAGTTATTGTGAATTGTACTGTTATAACCACAGGTACCCATGTATTCCCATAGAATGATGGGTACATTTTCTGGGAGATAGCCAGCATACAGAGCTGGGTGGAATGGAATATCTAGTTTTACTTTTTTGGATAAACTCCATATTGATTTTTATAAGGGTTGTACTAATTTATATTACTACCAACAATATAGGTTTCCTCCTCCGTACTCCTTTCCTTCTCACCAGAATTTGTTATAATTTGAGTTCTTGGGGACAGCCATAATTACTGGGGGAAGACTGAATCTCAGTGTAGTTTTGATTTACATTTCCCTAATGGCCAAAGATGCTGAGTTTTTTTATTGTCTTAGCCACCTGTACTTCTTTTGAGAAGTGTCTAGTCATTTCAGTTGTCCATTTTTTGACAGGGTTTTTTGGTTTTGGTGGTTGAAGTTTTTTAAGTTCTTTCTATATTCTAGATATTAGTCCTTTACTACAGGGAGAAATAGCAAAGCTTTTCTTTCCTTCTCTGTAAGTTGTGTCTTTCCTCTGTTAATATTTTCCTTTTCTGTTCAAAAACTTAAATTTAATACAATCCCATTTGCTTTTTCTTTGAATTATTTCTTGTGGAATTGGGGTTCTGTGCAGAAAATCCTTGCTTATGTCTACATCTTCAAGTTTTGTTTTTTTTTTAACGTATTTTATCTCCCAGCAGATTATGTTTAAAGATCTAGGTCTTTGATCTATTTTGATTCAATAACCAACTTTCCCAGCACCATTTGGATAAGAGGCTATCTTTTCCTTAGCATTTATTTTTAGCTCCTTTGCCAAAGGTCAGTTGGAAAAAGGTGTGTGGGGGCTTTTCCTGTGTCTTCTGTTCTATTCCATTGGTCTGTATGTCTGTTTTTGTGCCAGTATCATGCTGTTTTTATTATTGTAGCTTTGCATTATTACTTGAGATCTGAGATTGTGATGCCCCTGCTTGGCTGTTTTTACTCAGGACTACTGTGGCTACTCTGTATCTCTTTGGGCTTCATATAAATTTTAGAATTGTTTTCCTAGCTCTGTGAAGAATTCTGTTGGTATTCTGATTTGAACTGCATTACATCTCTATGTCATTTTAAGTACTCTTTGTCATGGGTGCTTTTTATTTCTCTGTCAATTTTGAAGGACAAATTTGCCAAATACAGTAATATGGGTTGGCAAGCATATTCTTTTAGGATTTGAAAGACTTCTTTCTGAGTTCACCTGGCCTTTAATGTTTGTGTTGGGAAATCAGTTATTCTGACAGGGTTGCTTTTATAGATCACCTGATGCTTTTATCTAGTGGCTTTTAGTACTCTTTGTTCAGTATTCCTGTGGGTTTGACTATGTTCTCATGGAAAGGCTCCTCTGGGGTCATGTCTATTTGAGATTCTAAATGTCTCATTGACAAGGTATCCATTTTAGTATCTAGATTTGCAGTTTTCTGCAGTAATTTCAGTAAATATGTTTTTAAAAATTATCTTTGGTTTATTTATCCAGCCCTTCCTCGATTCCTGGTTGCTTTTGGTTAGTGCTCTTAGAGTCTCCTAGGAAACCCGGAACCAATTTCTCATTATTTTTTCTTGTATTTGGAATATCTCTAAGTGATCTATTACATCATTCTTCTCTTCAGGTCTGGATATTTCCCCTTCTGAACGGTCATGTCTACTGGGAAATTGTGTTTTCCGTTCCCAGGAGTGCTGCTTGATTCTTTTTCATAACCTCTAGTTCTCTACTAAAGTGGTCTTTCATATCATATCCTACACTGCCTTTTCTAATTCACTCAACTGTTTTGTCTTCTTTAACCTCATTGGATATCTTACTAATTGAAACCTTTAACTGGTTAACATCTTAATCATTTGCTTATTTGTTTCTTCTTTGATCTCTTCATTTTTTTTCTTTCTGTACTGGGGATCAAACTTGGGCCCTTGTGCTTACAAGGTAGGCCCGGTACCACTTGAGCTAAATCCTTGGTGTTTGATCTCTTTAAACATTTTAACTATTTGACTTTTTAGTTCTTTGCCTGAAATTTCCTCCACCTCAGTGCCCAGGACACCACTTTTTGGGGATTTGTGAAGTTTTTGAGACATCTTATTGCTTTGCTTTCTCATGATTTTTGTGTTTTTTGTTGAACGTTGCAAATCAGTTGGGTGACAAAGCTCTTCCCCCTACAGTAGTGATCCTAACTCTGAATGAAAAGGACAGAGCAACTGCTGGTAATATCTACATGCAAAGAATATCTACAATACAATTGAATATAAGTTAGAGCTTGTTTAGCAAGATTTCTGCTCTTTCAATACCCGAGGGAGGGTATAAAAGAAGTACAAAAGATTAGTAATGACAGAACTGGGTGTGGTGACTGAAAGACCTAAATGACTCCGTTTTAAAGAATAGGTCCCACCTTAGAATAAAGTAATTAAATGTAAGCGTTGGTTCCAGAAAGGGCTGCATGACCTGGTTATAGACTTCAGTTCCAGAAACCCTAGGGCAAGGTGACCACGATGTAGGCCCTAGTTACAGGTAAAATCACAATGACCAGTGAGAGACGCTGTAATTACAGGAAAGACCACCCTAGTGGCCTAGATTCCAGGAAAAGTCACCAGATGTGCTCAGACCACCTATCCTTGGTAACATTTAACAATATGCCCCAGCAACGGGCCACCAGGAAGAACAAGGTTCAGATGTTCTTTTAGATAGCCTAGAACCACGAGCTTGCAGTATGACCCATTGATCCCAGCCAATCAGGGTTAAACACCTCTCGCTTTCCTAAAGTCCACCAGTCATGTACTGCCAGAATAGCAATTTCCCCAACTTTGCTGTAACTTCCATGAAAACCCTGATGATCAGAAGTTCTGCCCTCTCAAATCTGATCTGCTGTGTCAGTGACGAGTGAGTCCCAGCTCAAGCTTGTAATAAAGACCCTCGTTGCTTTACATCGGACTCTGCTCCCTCGTGGTCACTGAGGGACTCAAAATCTGGGCACAACAGTGGCCCATGGTTGTAATCCCACCACTCCAGAGAGGTCAAGTAGGAGGTTTGCTGCAGTGAGAGAAATAGAGGGGGTGCCAGAAGATCGAAGATAATAAAAAACATTTTAAAAATAAAAGAAGAAAATGAAGGAAAAGATATTAAAAAGGAAAAATAAGAGGCTAAAAAGAAAGCAAACAAAAGGAAGAGAGAAAATAGTTTTTGAAAATTTTTTTTATATCCACAAAAAATCAAGGAGGCCTGCCTGGCAAGCATGAAGTCCTGAGTTCGATCCCAGGTACCCTATGGTGATACCAATTTTAGAAAACTTGAGACAATCCTTGGTGAGGGGAATCTAGTGAGAGATGCTAAGATACTGTAGTATTTAGATTAATCTTAATAATTTTCTGTAAAAGAGACCGTGTATCTCTGAGGAACACTTGCTCAGCCCAGCGCGACCTGCGGGTCTGCCTGGCGGCTCCGTCCTGTGAGGGGTCCCTGGAAGGCCTCCTCCTCGGGCGCCCCTCTGATCCTTCCTCTCTGCACCTTCGCTTCCTGTCGGCAATATTCCTGCTTGTTGGTCTCGGCTGACCTGGGCTGTGGCCGGTAACAGCTTCCGCAGACCTCGGTCTGGACTGTCCCTTCCGTCCACAGGGGTGGCCATCGCGATTGTTCCTCCGCATGGCCTTAGAACTGGCTGTTTGGGGCAGGGGAGAGCCTTGTGTGCGGGTTAATCAAACTAAGATGTCAGATGTTTTCAGATCACAAAGCTCGTGAATTTCGTCCACGACTTCGGACTCCAGGGAAGTTCAGAGAAGGGGAGAGAAGCCTGCACCGCATTGGCCGTCCTAGGCCGTCACTGTCACAGCGTGGCTCGCCTATGGAGGCCGCTGCGGAAGACGGGCGTCCGCACCGCAGCCCCGGAGCCCGCCGCCCTCTCCAGGGCGAGAGCGCCCTGCGGACAGCTTCGCCGGGACTCCAGGACCCAGCCGTGCCTTCTCTCGGACCCACCCTCCCTGCGCTGGGGCTCCGGCCAGCCTTGATGTGCTGCACAGTCCTCCACCACTGAGGCCCGTCCTCCGCCCTGATGCTTTTATTTAATTGCAAATTTTATTTTGTCTTCATTTCTGAAGTTCACATTTCATATCAAGCCATCCACTAGCCACATTCCCATACATCTGTGCAAACATGTGACCACAGAAAGTGTGATAAAAGTATAGCGAATGTTTAAATTAAAAACAATAATACAGTAAAAAAAAATACAGTCATTCCCCATTCAAAATACTCTCACTTATGCCATTGTCCTGCGTTTGATTCCTAGTAGGGGAAAAAAAAAAAAGAGATGTAACCCCATTTGCTAATTCTCGACCTTATTTCCCCTGGAATTGGAGTTCCATTCAGGAAGTTCTTGCCTTGCCTCTGTCTTCCACACGCTGATTCTGCACATTGTTTCTACTTTAATTTAAGTCTTTCAAGCATTTTATTTTACTTTAGTATACGGTGAGAGATAAGGGTGTAGACGAAATTTGGACAGTCAGTGTTCCCAGGACAGTCTAGGAAAGACGCCATCTTTCCTCCTCCATTGCATGTGTTTGGTCCATTTTGTCAAAGATCAGAGAGCCGAACGTGCCAGCGGCTGTTTCTGTATCCCCTTTTCTGGTCAGTTGATTGATGTGTGTGTTATTGTGTCAATATCAGGCCAGTTTTTTTTTTTTTAATATAATCACTGTAAGTTTGTGATATAACTTGAAATCCAGGTTTGTTATACCTCCTGTTTTGTTCTTATGGCCCAAGAATGATTTTGCTATTTTGGGTCTTTCTGGTAATATATGAATTCCATGATTTTTTTTTCTAGTTCTGTGAGCAACACTGTTGGTATTTCAGGTGGGCTTACCTTAAATCTATATGTCAGTTTTGGTAGCATGGCCATGGCCGTTTTGACAATATTGCTCCTACTTATCCAAGAACAGGGAAAATCTCTCCCTTTGCTAATGTCTTCTTTGGTCTCCTTTTTCTGAGTATTATAGTTTTTTTTTTTTTTAATAGTACTTTCTTTGTTGGATTAATTCCTAGGTAATATTTCTCGAAGCAATTGTGAATGACGTTTTTCTAGTTTCTTTCTCAGTGTGTTCATCACTGGTCCCAGAATGGTGCAGATGTTTTTGCTGCTTTTGTCTCCTGCTACCCTTTTCAATTAGTTTATTAGTTCTATGAGTCTTTTGGTTGGAGATTTTGGGGTTCCAATGTAAAAGGTCATGTCCTCTGTACAGATGACTTATTTTCCTATATGACTATTTGACTTATTTTCCTATATGTATCCTTTTCTATTTTTCTCTTGTCCAAATGTTGTGGCTAAATTTCAAGTAGTATAATAAACAGGAGTGATGACGGTGACATTTTTGTCTTGTTCCAGATTTTGGAGGAAATGCTTTCAGCTTTTTTCCATGTCATATGATATTGACAATAGGTTTATTCCAAGTGGCTTTTATCAGATTGAGGTAAGATCTTCCTATGCCTATTTTCTTCAACATTTTTATCTTGAGTGGATTTTGGATTTCTAGTATAATTAAAGAAAATCAAGTCATTTCACTATGTAGGACTTGTATTTGGGCCAGTTTTGAAGTATGCCGATTATCTTTGATTCCTGGCTCTCAGATTTTAAATGTCAAATACTGATGTCACGATTTCCTACTCTACTTGTAACTGCACTTGTGAGTTCCATGATTACTCGTTATCTCTTTTTCTTTTCCTGCTCTTTTTTCTCAAATGAAGACAGAGTCTGTACTTGCTGCCTTTTTGACAGGAAAAAACAATCCCCTAATCGGGGCGGGGGATATAGCTCAGTGGTTCCGGGGCCTGTCTTGCAAGCGCAAGGACCCGGGTTCAATCCCCGGTAACCACATAACAATACTGGGTGTGGAGACTCACCCCAGCAGCAACCAATACCACATACCAGTGCCGGGCGTGGTGGCTCACGCCTGTAATCCCAGCACTCAGGAGGCAGAGGCAGGAGGATTGCTGTGATGTGAGTTTGAGGCTGAGGTCAGGGCCAGCCTGAACCACAAAGCGAGACCCTGTCTCAAAAAACCTTAAAAAAAAAAAATCCCCTAATCATCTGGGTCAAGGTGTGATGGTTCCCTTCATCCTGGGCTCCATGGAAACACTTCTCTGTGGCTGAAACTTGGAATCAAGTGTTTTTCTTTCCCTTTTATTCTCACCAAAACCTGCACTGAATCACACCTTGTGTGCAATACACACCTGGCAGTGTGCGTGCTCAGAGCAAAGTAGCAGCTTGAAGGCCCGGCACACGTGGTAGCCTCTGTCAGTGGATGGAGTCGCTAAGTTTTGTCGCGGAGTCCAGACCTCTCACACCCTCATGGGAGGGATCTGAAAATCAAGGGCTCCTGATGGGATCACCAAGCCCCCCCAACCTTTTGTTGGCTGTCATGAACTTGAGAGTTTCCAAAATACTTGTAAATCTTCCTGAGGGGGTTGGTGGTGATATTAAAAAAGGGACTTATCTGATAAGGTGTGATCAAAGGTGTCAGTCTTAGGAAGAGCTGTAAAACCAGTGAATTTAGGGTTTCTAAAAGGAAAATCCCGCCTGCGTTAAGATCCATTCAGATGCAGGCTCACCTGATGGCTTTGAATATAACAGAACATGACGAGTTCATTGATGTAGTTTAGGAAGCTGCATCTTGGCTTTGGGTGTAGTACAGTCATATCTATAAAACTAGTAAAACACTCTGCCATCTTCAATTACCTTTCTCTTCATATATTTTAATTATAGCAATGTGTTGTAATGAATCAAATGAAGAAGCATCTGTCTTCTACTAAGCCAAACATTAAGAGATTTGCAAAAGGATGGAAAAACAGTGGAATGATTTTTGAGATATCTCACCAGGTAGCGTAGGCTGGCCTTGTACTTGTAGCTATCCTCCTGCTTCAGCCTCCCATCACACCTACTGGAATTATAGGTGTGTGCCTCCATGACTGGTTAACAATGCAATTTTTATATTTTCAAACATATTCTTTACTTTTCATGAAAATATTTCATTTATGTTAGAATACAATGGATTCATAATTGCTATTTTAAATTTTTGTTAGTACGTCTTTGCAATGCATAATGGTCACATTCATAGTGGGGAACTGATAGATGTCTGTAACACGTCTCACTTCCTTTTTCACCCTTCTTCTGTGCCACTCTTTTTAAACAATTTTTTTGATAGCATCAGATTCATTTGTTTATTTTTTATAAGTTTTTAATCAAGTTAATTATCATAAACACGGGTTAACAGCCAGGAATAATAGGCCAAAAACCATATATGACACATAAGACATATAATTGCTATTGTTAATGAATAATAATTATCTCAAATTGTTTTAATTTCTAATAAGGTTGGTATTGATAGATTGATACTAACACTTAAACCAAAAACGTTACTTAAGATAAAGCTTCTTTAGAGCACTTAGTTATTTTTCAGAATGAGAAATGTTCTCAAGTCAAGGTAGTTTGAGAACCCTCGCTCTAAGCTGTGATAACAGGAGCGGGAGGGACAGTGACTGGACACAGCCGGCAGGACAGCGAGGAGACCTGGGCTAGTCACCCACACCGCAGGGAAGCGTGCCACACTTTCCATCTTCTTTTAAGTTTCGGGTAAGTGGCCCAGGCTGAGTGTCACTGTGACTTACAAGGCAGAGCTGAGAGAATGGAAGGAAGACTGCCTCTTTTCAACTTCCTTTACCTTTATCCAGCCGATTTTCTCCTCTGTGCAAATACAGCTTTGCCTTAAACAATGCATGTTAAGTATCCATTGTAGAAGAGTTAAGTTCGTTTCCCAAGACCACAGCCCACCCTTGTACTCTGTGTGTGACTTTGTTGTTTTGTTTTCATCTTACAGATAACATTATTTACACATACCTTAGAATGGGTTTGTCATTCCTTTAGGTCGGCTGACTTTCCTTGGAAGGCAAACAAAACAGAACAAAACAACGCGTCATTGGCAGTAGGAAAGACACGAGACACTGTGTGTCTGGGTCCCATTTGCTAGCTGTCAAACTTGTTTAATTTTTTTTTTCTTTTTTTGCAGTACTGGGGTCTGAACCCCAGCCCTTGTGCTTGCAAAGTAAGTGTGGTGCCACTGAGCTAAATCCCCAGCCCTGGTGTTTTTGAGATAGAATTTCACTATGCAGTTCAGGCTGGCCTTGAATTCACTAAGTAGTACAGGCTGGTCTCCAACTCATAGTGATCCTCATGCCTCAGCCTCCAACTGCTAGATTAATTGAATCTTGGCATTTGTACATAAGGAGCTTACCATTGTGTCACCCTTAGTTGACCCAAGTACCCATTGATCTTCTCAATTTCCATGTTTTTGTTAAAATATTGACAAGTGACTTTTTTAATTAAAATTTTTTGTTAGCCTTGACTTTTAGAGCATTTTAAGGTTCATAACAAAATGAATGACATGTACAGAGATTTCCTATAAATGCCCTGTTTCCACAGGTGCACAGTCTCCCCATCAGTGTCCCCACAGGGTGGTACATTTGCTCTAGTTGTGAACCTCCTCAGACACAGTGTATCCCCAGAGTTCACAGTTCACACTGGGCTGCACCACACTGGGGTCACACATTCCACGGGCTCTGACAGATGTGTGAGCACACAGCAGTACTAGGAGGCGCAGTCCTGGAGAGTCGCTCCCACAGCCTGCACCAGGGCCGCTGACTGTCTGCCTAGTTTTGCCTTTTGAAGAATGCTGGAATCACACTGGATATATCCTTTAGGAGTCGGCTTCTTCTACTTAGTAAAATATACTTATTATTTATTTATGGTTTCTCATGGCTTAGTAGCTCATCTGCTTTAGCACTAGATCATCTGTCATCTGGAGGTGCCGCAGTTTATTTACTCATTCACTCACTGAAGACCATCATGGTCTCTTCCAAGTTTCAGCAGTTAAGAATTAAACTGCGGAAGTGCAGTGTTATGTGTGGCTGTAAGTTTCCAACTCCTTTTTAGGTAAATATTGAGGACCATGGAAGCTGTATGGTATACCAGAGGTAAGAAACTGTTGTCCCAAATGGCTCTCCCAGGTTTGCACTCCCATGGACAAGGCTCCATGTCCTCATCAGCTTTTTCTTTTCTTTTCTTTTGAGACAGTCTTGATATGTAGTTATGTAGCC
This sequence comes from Petromus typicus, assembly GCA_004026965.1. NCBI lineage: Eukaryota > Metazoa > Chordata > Mammalia > Rodentia > Petromuridae > Petromus > Petromus typicus. The sequence continues at coordinate 127,023 of PVIR01000096.1, read as the reverse complement.
CAGGCTGGCCTCAAGCTCATAGAGATCCACTTGCCTCACTAATCCCCTGAGTGCTGGGATTATAGGTATGTGCTACTGTTACTGACTTAAGTTTTAAGAGCTTTAAAGAGTGTTTTTTAAAAAAGAAATTTTGGTTCTCCCTTGCTTATCTTAGAAAAATCTCACTTGGTTGTAGTGTGTAATTCTTTTTATGCATAGTTGGATTTGGCTTATTAATATTTTAAGGATTTTTGCATTTATGTTTTGAGAGATATTGGTCTATATTCTTTTGAAAAAATAATATATTTGTTTCCTTGGCATTGGGGCACTGTTGGCCTCATACAATGAATTAGGAAATATTCCCTCTGCTTCTATCTTGTGAATGATAATAGAGAATTGGTATAATTTCTCCTTTAAATGTGGGGAAGAGCTTCTTCTGAGGGTAGACCCTGTTAAGAGGAACATAAACTCTGCTGGTTTTCAGAATGGTTTATTTTCTCCTCCCCTGCAGGAACCAAGAGAGGATTTTTTTTTTTTTTCTTTCATATTCACTGTGGGAACTTGGTAGAGATGATGGAGGTAAAACTCACAAAAAGGGGCCTGCTACCCGGGTGCCGACGGTTCCCTTGGAGATTTCATGCTCAGACCTGCAGGCTGGACCCTCCAGCAATTTGGCAATTGTGTTTCTAATTCTCCTGTCTGTGCTGGTTCCTTAGGGGTGTCTAGACATTCTGTGTTCACTTGGAGTCCTCTCCAATTTGGGGCAAGAGCTTGTCCCATGGTGCACTTCTCTTCTGGGTCTTGAAGAGTTGGTGATTTTTCCTGTGCTCAGTTTTTCTCTTATTAAAACAATGCTGACTTGCTATCCGCTGGACTAGAAACTGAAAGCCCCAAGAGAAACTTTTAGACTACACGGTTGTTGGGCACACTCAACTCACCCCCAGGAAACGCTCTGTTGATTTTGGACTTAGGTCTGATTCAGCCTAAAGAAATCCCGAAGCAGCGATGTGGATACAGGAAGCCCATAACAATGCATTTCAACAAAGCCCATGTTACTTCCCGAAGAGGAGAACATGTTCTTTCTGGACAAAAATATGCAGGATTACAATACGTGAACTTATTGGCTGTTGACTTAAGTGTCTGCCAGAGACAAGGGTGGCAATGAAGACAATTCACAGATGGGCAGTGTTTTTCAGAAGTTCATTCTTGTTTCTCTCAACAAATATTTGCCAAATACATCACATGCTACCAACTAGAATTCCGAATGTCAATGAGCTGGGTTCTTAGTTACTAGAGAGAGGCAGTATGCAGATAAACAAGTGGGATTCTGGGTGATGAATGCTGTACAAATACAGTCAACACAGGGAGTGATGATCGCTTCTTCTAACTGTTTGCAGGCGTCCCCTAGAGTGCTGGGAGCCAGAAACTGAGTTTGGGGAGTCAGACCCCTGGGACTGTCCCAGAGATACATGGCTGTGAACTTCTGGGCAGATGTCAGTGTCACCATTTCTGCCACCGAGTCAGTGGATACTCCCTCTCGACCTGTCCTCAGAGCAGAACTCACTGAGCAGGGTTTTGCTTGCCAAACTTTAGGAGCCACCTGCTGTCCTTTTGTCGCAGTGGGTGGAAGCTGTTTACCTAAGCGAACTACAATGATTTTTATCCCACTATTCTTTTGTGGGATGGCATGCAGCAGAAGAGCTCCCTATATAAAGTCAGTCCTGAAAGTGGTAGTGTAGGAATCCTACACTGGGGCATAACTTTTCCTCATTGCCTCCGTCAGTTACATTTGGGAAAGCTGAAGAGTTACTCTTCCTCCTATCAAATATAATTTGCTGTAGCAAATTATAAATCTATTTGATGATATTTATAAAGATCCAAGATGTGAGTATGTCAGTGGTTACCTTGACTCTAAGAGATACATGTTCACTTTCTGCCTGGGGTGTGGCAGGCAGTTAAGCCAGTTTTTTAGGGGAAGACAATAATGACTTGGAGTATGATCAGCCACTGCCCCTTAAATATACCATCTTGATGAAAATAAGAGAGGCGTAAAAATATAAGTAGCTGTGATGGTTAATTTTAAATATCAACTTGACTAGGTTATAATATCCAGATATTTGTCAAAAGCCTGTCTGTTATCATGAAGGTGTTTTGTAGAAGAGGAGATTTAGGTTTGATTCAGTAATAGACTTTGAATAAAACAGATCATCTCTGTAACATGGGTGGGCCTCACATAATCAGTTGAAAACTTGAAGAGAAAAAAGACAGAGGACTCAAAAGGAAGAATTTCAACTGCCTTGGTTTTATAGCTCCTGCCTGGGTCCCCGCTCTGTCGTTTACTCTGCCAGCTTCCACAGTCACGTGAGCCATGATGTTCATTCTCTATCTATAGACACGTTCTGTTGGTTCTGTTTTTGTGGAGAACTACTACAGTAATGCAATAATGTAGTGGGATTCAAGATAAAAATTGAGGGAGGGAGTTGTGATGTCTATGAAAAATGTGATTTATTCTGCTCACTACCAGGCAAGCAGACGACTTGGGTGGGCATCCTGTGAGTTCTTGTGCTTCACTTGTGTTCTTGTAGCTGCCCATGGGCAACTACACTCTCTCCACATTTATTAATTTCCTTTTTCCTAGACCCATTTGTTTCATTTAAGTTCATATGTATATGTGTATTTGCAATATGTTATAGAAGTATTTATATGATTTCATAAAGAGCTAATATTGGGAAACTCATGACATAACTTTAATTAGTTGTGTTTTGAGGGAGAATCAAGTTTTTTTTTTTTAAGGTTTTTTGAGACAGGGTCTTGCTTTGTGGTTCAGGCTGGCCCTGAGCTCAGCCTCAAACTCACATCACAGCAATCCTCCTGCCTCTGCCTCCCAAGTGCTGGGATTACAGGCGTGAGCCACCACGCCCGGCACTGGTATGTGGTATTGGTTGCTGCTGGGTGTGAATCTCCACACCCAGTATTGTTATGTGGTTACCGGGGATTGAACCCGGGTCCTTGCACTTGCAAGACAGGTGCCGGAACCACTGAGCTATATCCCCGGCCCATGAGAATCAAGTTTAATGTGGGCACTGTGAGGACCAGGGATTTAGTCCAGTGGTGCTGCCCCTGCCTCGCAAGTGCAAGGTCCTGAGTTCAATCTCCAGTACCAGAAAAAAAGGAGGGAGGGCATTGTGAGGATAACAACTTGAGTCCTTGGATCTTTTGTAGCAATCTCTAGACTATTTGTGCAACTTCAGGCCTAGAATGTAGCCTCATATCACCGGAAGTTTTGAGAGTCATACACCGGAGACGCACTTTCCTGATGGTTTCAGGGGACTTCCACACAAGTCTTACCCTCTTGGCAAGGCCTTCCTAGGGACCACAATACTGGGGAGAATTGAGGAGCACAGGGGAACTCACAAGCAGAAGCAGGGGCTGTTTTCTGAGTCTGAACTCCAGACGTCATGATGAAGTGTGTGAAAGTTTCCTGATGGCCCGATACAAGTGACGGATGCTGGAGGATTGTTAGGCCAGTCAGGTGCAGGTTCTGCAGTAGAGTTTCACCAACTGCAGAACATCATGAAAAGCAAGGCATTCCTTCATTGTAGGCAAAGCATATTTTTTAGAGTTAGACTTTGCATGAGATTCCTAGTGAGGCTTTATCCTACAGAGCTAAAAATAGATTCTAACATCCTAGGAACTGTGGCTTCCTGCCCTGTTTCTACTTTCCCTAACCCTTGGAGAGCTGCCCGACCCAGCACACAATGTTATCAGGCTTTTCAGCTTCAAATCTCAGCTCACAAAAGCAGATCTGCATGAACGTCTGTACTTTTCTATTACAGTAGTTATTATTTTAGGTCCCCATCCATATAGATGGTAGATCATTTTGATTTTTCAACTAAACTTACAGTCCTAAGTCAGGAGAGCCCTAGCTGAGCCCTGATATCACCTGTTATCACAGACATTCTCTGAAACTATCCCTTGGGCTAGTTGCAATAAGTTTTACTCCAACTTATTTTAGATAATATGTATGGACTGAGATTAAGCTCTAAGAATCTGAAGAGGGAAGTGTTTCCAACTATTTTTAGAGGTTGCCCAGCAAAGATAAACTGCAGCTGCAGTTCAGTAGAACATAGGGTCAATGATTTCAGGGATGGGACATTTCAATTTCGTTGTCCTTCCAGATAATGGGCTCCATAGATTACTGCTTCCAGGTGACCCCTCCTGTGCTGAAGTCTCATGTGGGTGTGTCTGATGACATTTTAAAAATCTTGTGTGTGTGTGAGTGTGTGTATGTGTAGCCAGGAATCAAACTCACAATCTTTCACTTGCAAGCATGTGCAAAGCTGATGCAGTTCTACTGAGTTAAATTCCTAGCCCTCGGTAAAGTATTTTTTATTCTGCATTCACATACTTTTTCTAAGATGTTGGTATCCTTTTGGGGCTGTGGGGTTTGGGGTGGTTATGCCAGGCCACACTCCACCAGTAGCCCTTTGTCATTTTTTTTTGAGACAGGGTCTCAAAGTAGTAGTTCAGGCTGGTCCTGAACTTACTATGTAGCCTAAGTCAGCCTCGAACTCACAGCAATCTTCCTGCTTCTGTCTCCTGAGCCACCTTGCGCTTGCCAGGCGGACACCAGAATCACTGAGCTAAATCCCCAGCCCTCTTTGTCTTTTTAAAAAATTTATTTTATTGGTACATTTTATATGTATATATGTTTCCTGCATTTTTATAATCATCACCAGCTACATAGCGACAGCTGGTAGTAAAGGGCTGGCCCTTGGTTATCACCCTGTGCAGCTTGCTATGGAGATATCTTCATTCCTTCCAGGCCTGGTGATGATCTTTGGTGTATCTGTAGCAGATAGAGCTCATAGGAACCATTCTCTTCCCCCTAAAACTTGCTGTCTTTTGTAGAATCACGTTGCTGTTTTGTGGCTCCAGCCAAGAAAAAGGCCCATTCGATTTTGAATTCTACAACTGTGAGGGGCAGGTGTGGACTGATCAGGCTCATACTGCAGATTCTCCCTTGTAGACCTTGTCCTCCCCTCAGAGTGCAGGGATGACTTGGTTGTAGTAGTTTGTTTATGCTACATGTCTTTTCATACCCTTTGTTTATGCTACATGTCTTTTCATACCCTTTCTACTATCATGGAAGGGGGTGAAGACCGAGTTAGAGAGGGGAAGGAAAATTTGTGGAGAAAAATAGCATTTCAAAAGTTATTATTCTGTATGTCAGGTTGGTTAAGCCATGGAACTCTTAGTATATTGTTTCTATAAGGAAATTATTCCAAGAAAAAAAGGAAAAAGTCGGAAAGAATGAAGAAATAGATTGGGAATATTTTGTCAGAAAACCAGTGACCATTCCTACCCATTTTATCCTAACCCCATTTGTATTATTTGATGAAGATTTTCAGGAGTGAGATATGTCACTATTTTGCTACTTTCCATCTGAATATCATATATGTCCACTTCTAGGCACATTAATACATTTTACAACTGAATAAAATTGAAGACACTTGATACATTTTTATTAACTGAATGAATGATAAAAAACAATGGGCATAACTGGACATGTGAACGTGGGACAGGGCTATCTGGGTAGGACGAGCTTCATAAATAGGATTAAAAATTAGTTTGATGGTTTCTTTTTCTCATATGGTATTTTTTAGTCTTGGGAACTTTTAAGATATACATCAGAGAATGCATTTCATTAGCAAGACTCATCCAGGAACTTAGCTATTGGATGTTGGCTCAGGGAAAAGCAAACAAATAGCAGAAAGGCGTGTAAGGAGGACTGGACTTTAACTCCCGAGTGGAGGTCGCTACAGTAGAAAGCTGACCTGCCAAATGGATCATTGCAATCAAAGGCTGTAAAGTGTGACATTTGCCTTTTAAAAAGTCAACTCTGCTCCGAATGTCATAGTTTACAACTTTCAGCTGGACGCCACAACATGGATCCGCGGTGTCTGCTCTGGTCTCTGTTCTTTGGCACCCTTTCCGTGGTTTCTGGCTTGGTAAGGAAACAATGAGCAGGAAAGAATTAGGAATAAAGGGAGCTGTTGACATCAGTAAGAAATGAACAATTATTTGTTGATTTTTAAAGTGTATTCAAAAATGTTAATGGCAAATGAGTGTTTTGCTTTTGGCAAGAGGTGATGGCGGGGAGGATATAGGGAGTAGGCAACTCTACTAGAGTGAAGGAAACAGTCACACAACATTATGTTTCTCTTTTGTTTTCATTGGGATATTTTCTTTTGATAAGATGGAAAATGAGAATTTTGAAAATCATTCTATTTTTATTGCTGAATGAAATGCAGCTTGCTGTTAGGGTAACTTGGGACATGAATGAAAAGACTGACAAATATCAAAGGCACAGTCAATACTTATAAAGTTTTATAGCATGGGATTTCTCTTCTGTGTCTTTGCCAGTTTAGACTAATCTCTCTGCAGTGACAGAGAGGGCTTTAAATGAAGTTTCCAATGACTCTGGGAAAAACCGTTTAGTGAAGATTTAAAATAACAGTTACTGTATTGAGCTGATAGTCTGTGAGTAGAAGTGAGGGTGCTATCATTAAGTACATGCAGTTTTAATGTATGTAAATCCAATTATCAACACATATTTGATAACTACACGGCATTCTTCTGTGAGTGTGTACTCAGATGTGGTTGGAGTATGGGACCACCAAGGCCCTTGCTAAAGTTGACAAGAGTGCTAACCATATAGCTAGTTCATTCTCACATCTAGTTAAATGTTTCAAATGATTTTGTCTGTAGGCACAGAGGCGGCATTTGAATATAATCGTACTTTGTGCTTGTGTTTCTGTTACATTTTACGATGTGCTTTTATAATATGTCGTATAGTCCTTATAATTGAGGTATCGATCATATTTTATGTAGTCTAAGTACCAGGAAGGTGAACCCAGTTACTGCAGTTGGTGACACCTGTAATACAACCCTCATCTACTGTCTTCTACTTCCATCAAATTTTTTATTCGGTTATATTGACTAAGAAATTTCTCGGGCTGATATTGTTCGTTTTCTTTTTCTCCACCAGGCATTTAGTCTGAATTTTGTTGGTAATGTGTAGAATCTATTTCCAGAAATATTTCCAGCTTTTTACAGTGTATGATATGCCCATTTTCCTTAGATATTTCATATTGTCTTTAAAGGCAGAACCCTGGGAGAGTCAGAAAATAAAACATGATGAAGGAGCTCTTGGATACAATTTTATTTAAAAGGAATTTTACAAATTACAGGAATATTTCAACACTGGGAATACATATTTAGGTTTCCTGAATGTTATTCTATAAGAATGTGTTTATGGGGCCGGGGAGTTAGCTCAGTGGTCCCTGCGCCTGTCTTGCAAGTGCAAGGGCCCGGTTCGATTCCCCGGTTACCACATAACAATACTGGGTGTGGAGACCCACACCCAGCAGCAACCAGTACCACATACCACAGTGCCGGGCGTGGTGGCTCATGCCTGTAATCCCAGCACTCGGGAGGCAGAGGCAGGAGGATTGTGATGTGAGTTTGAGGCTGAGCTCAGGGCCAGCCTGAACCACAAAGCGAGACCCTGTCTCAAAAAAAAAAAAAA
>PVIR01000096.1:68370-119353 GCA_004026965.1 Petromus typicus | reverse complement strand
AAAAAAAAAAAAGAATGTGTTTAAAGTAAACAATAATTTTTTTTTTTTTTAGGTTTTTTTGAGACAGGGTCTTACTTTTGTGGTTCAGGCTGGCCCTGAGCTCAGCCTCCAACTCACATCACAGCAATCCTCCTGCCTCTGCCTCCCGAGTGCTGGGATTACAGGCGTGAGCCACCATGCCCAGCACTGTGGTATGTGGTACTGGTTGCTGTGAGTCTCCACACCCAGTATGGTATGTGGTTACTGGGGATCGAACCCAGGTCCTCGTGCTTGCAAGACAGGCACCGGAACCAGTGAGCTAACTTCCTGGCCCCAGCAAACAATAATTTGAGTACTAGAGTCTTACGTTCTTTCTTTTTTTCTTTTCTTACTTTTTTATATGAGTACATGTGTGTAGTATGTAATGATCGCATTGCTCATGATATTTCTCATTCTTTTCAATTTTTGAAGTTGTTTTCTCATTTCTTTAACCTTGACATTTACTCAACAGGCAGTTCTAATTTATATGTGAATCAAGGTGATATGAAAAATATCATCTAATACTCTAACTTTGTTGTCTTGGATATATATACCAGAAACTGATACATAATAGTAATGAACAAATGGCCACAGTAAGTTATAGTTACAGATTAGAACCAAGAGAGCAGTTATATCATGGGCATGATAATAATATCTTTTTCTATGTGTTTGTTTCCTAGCCAACTCCAGAAAATTTTGGTGAGTCTGTTTTGAGTTTTTTTCTGGATTAACAGTAAAAGGAGATTATGTGCCTAGTGGAACAACCAAAAGGCTTAGAACATACTGAACTCTAAGCATGACACATCATTGCAAATGCAGCAATGCCACATCAAAATTCCATTTAAGTTTGGTCCAGTGCTGATTTCTTTTAATTTATCAGAGGACATTTTACTGTCCATGTTCTGGGATCCACATACTCTGAAAAGGAATATATGGTGACATAATGAAGGCCAAATGCAAAGACACAATAGACATTTTATAAAAGCTTATTTGCTCTTATTGTTTTGGCTATTTTGTGTGAAGTCAGATGACCCTGACAATACAGTCTGCTCCTATTCAGCTAAAGCTCAGAGCAATGGCTATTTTATCTCCTCTCTTTTGCACCTTAAAAGAGTAATTTAGATTTAACTTAAGAATTATGCTTAAGAATTCCAAGGTATATTGTTAGCAAGGATTTATATATGTAATTAGATGGGGCTGGTTTGGCTAATTTTTAACATTTATTTCTTGTTTCGTCATAATCTGATCTCCCAAGTTAAGCTTAGTAATACATAAAGGGACCAGTTTCATATTTCTCAAGCTGTGTAACATTGAGTATTGTGGCTAGGACAGAGTACATATGCAAAGCTCTTTCTTTAGTCCTTACCTGGTCCATGGTGGGGTCTCAAGTGATTAATCAATCAAGCTCTGGAGAATCAGAATCAACACAAAAAAGACACTAATTTACTTGTGATCATATAATTAATAAAGATTTTTTTCCCTCTCCTAAACATAATGATCAATGTGTTTTTCTTGGTTTTTTTTAGTCAAAGATATAGATGGTGGAATTGATCAGGACATATTTGACATCAATGAAGGTTTGTGGATTTCTTTTTTGAACATCATCTATTATGGGCAGAGTTTGAATCCAATGTATTGAGATGAATTTTTGTCTTTACACTTCTCCTAGATTTGGGGCTGGATCTTTTTCAGGGAGACATCAGATTTGATGAGGTGAGTTACAACAGCACAAGGAAGAATCTTCTATTAGTAGCTAAAAGCTAAAAACAGAGTAGCTGAGAATGATTGGACAGCTGTATTTAAGCCCTTTAATTTCTTGCTAGATTTTCCACACAGCCTTCTAAATTGTCTGTTTCGAGTGTTCTCTCATAGCCTTTTCTACCTTGTACCTGTCCCAGCCCCATATAGCTAAGGGACCTTTTAAATAAGCAATGACACCATTTAATTCTTGAGTGGAACCTGTTAGATGCAGCCATCTCTATGGTGCAGAATCGTGGCGATTCATTTATTCACTGCATACATTGTCCTCCAAGAGACTCACATAATACTGTCCCCGTTTTTCATTACTCAGATTGCTGTGTGATTAATGCCCCCAAACCCACGACATGTGTCTTGATCTTATTGATTAGGCTGATTTTCATTAATGTAGCAACATGAAACATTTCCATTTTTAAAAAGAACTTCACTGACTCAGTCTAGTTGAATCAAAATTCAACTGATGACTTTTTAAGCACCTTCAATTAATCAGACTTTTTGTCATAAAAAATAGATTTTGTGATTTTTCCTGCCTCAAGTAAAGATAGTCTTGCCAAGAAAGGTCCTCTACATCAGTCTGTAGAGTGCTGATTCTTATCTATCATCATGTCACAGATGAACACATGTGGATTTACATGTTGATTTAGGGGGATTTTATCTATTTTTAAATTTATTTATGCCCACGAGAGTCAAAATTTTAAAAACTTCCTGTTTGGTGATGATGAGAAAAACAGGGTGCTTGCTTAGGAGCATGATTGTAAGAAGTTACTGTATTGGAGAATCTACAAAAATAAGAGAAAACACTTTGACAAGATCCTCTAGAATGTGAAACCTGGAAGCTTTGGCCCAGTGATTATTCAGTAGACCTTTTTTCTGTGAAATTCTGCTTATCCCTCAGGCCCACTCCTAAGTCACTCCTTGTCCCTCTGTCTGCTCTCACCCCTCCGAGACTTGCTCCTAAATGCAGAGCTGTGTCCCCAGACTCTGCTTCACCTCAGGCTCAGGCCTGCTCTTTTGTCTGAATTCTACCCCAAACCCAAACCCCACCCCACATCCTCCCTCCTGGGCCAGGGTTTTAGAATTCAGCTCTGTGCCAGTGACTTCAAATGTAGAATGTCTCCCCAGTGCTCCACACAGGCCCCTCCAATACCATCTCTCTACCTCACTCTAAACATCTCCACGGTGACTTGTCTCATGTCTAAGCTGCCCTCCTTCCCACAATGCCTTTCTCCCTAACCTTTCCTCCTTGTAAAGTCATCTGTCCCTCAACCACGCCACTAAAGACACAGATACTTCAGGATCTCCCTCACTTCTTCCTTCTCCACTCTGTCATTTCCTTTTTCAGCATCCACCCCAGGTTGTCTGCTTTACTCTCTCAGCCTAATTCAAAGCCCATAATTTCTTGCTGGATTTCTCCTACTGTCCTCCTACAATCTTTTCTACTTTGTACCTGTCACCCTCCCGCACAGCAAAGTCAATTTTTAAATAAGCACCAATGCCATTTTCTTCCTGCTTGGACCTGCTGAACAGTTTCCCATTGCATAATTCTTTCCTTCTTTTCCTCTTCTCCGAAACACCTCTTCTCCCTCTTATGAACTACATGTCCATATCTCCTTTCATTAAAAAATTTCTTCCACAACTGTTCTCTTGTTTAACTTTGTTTTTCTTTCTCATATTATTTTCCTTCCTTTCTAGATACGAGCAACTTAAAGATAAGCCTTGATACATTTATTACCAAGGGAAACATTCCCTAGAATAATATTCATTGTGTTAATTGGATGGGGATCAATAAAATATTATTATTTCTTTATTTTAAAATTTAAAATCTCTCTAAATGTTTGGAAAACTGGCCCAGCTCATGTGTGACTTTTCTGATATTGTGGGATATAGATTTTTGAGGTTGTACTTCTTTCTTGTATATTTTTAATCTCTAAAATGATTTATTAATAATTGTAGGTCAGTTTCTAATAGCTTTTCTTTTATATTATTTCTTCTTCAAATTTATCAATAAAATTAATGATAGAAATTAGTTCTTTCTCCTAGAAATTATCTTACTATAATAAAAGTAGGGATTCACACAATCTATCTGGACTAGCTTTAAAGTTCATTTATTTCCAGATTACCTATTGATTGCTTTTGCCTAATTCATTGAAGTAGCCCTTTCATATTTACTTTTGACAGTCAGAAGGTAGAAATTCCATCATTGGAGAAGAATATAGATGGCCTCATACCATTCCGTATGTTCTAGAAGACAGCTTGGGTTAGTATGCACCTGGGAGTACCCATGACTACTGTATATCCCTCATAGAATACAGCAACAACTGTTCACATGCGTAGGTTTGCGTGGGTAAGCATTCCTCACAGTCCCTTGCATATAACTGGTAATCACAGACAACTGGGTCTTGATGAGTGATCCAAGATTGAATTGAGTGGGAAGATGATGAAGAATAAAATTCAGCCAGAAGCATAGATAAAAAGCCAAGAGTATGGTAGGAAATGCAAGGGCAGAAATACAGAACCGAGTTAGATACTACTGGTATGAGGAGCTCTTGGAATATGAGGAAAGAAAGATTTTTAATAACTTTTGGAATCAAGGGGAACCTGAAGATTTAAAAGTATAATTTTTGACTTAATCTTCTGACTAAAACATTTCCCAGTACTAGTCTGCCATAAAGAGGATAAATTTGTCATTTGAAGGAAAATGGATGTACTTTGAGACCATAATTTAAGTAAAATAGATTCGACACACAAGCTTAAATATCACATGGTTACTCCTAATAAGAAACCCAAAATATTAATAAACAGCAAAATAAAAGGTAGACAATAGGAAGTAGAGAGATAGATCTTTCTCCAGTGGGAAGGGGATGAAAAATGAGAGGGGGAAAGAAAGGAAAGGAAGAAGATCAGCAAAGAATTAGGAGGTGTTAGTCACCCGTGCCAACTCCCCCCAGGGAATGTGGAGTTTATGTGCTACAAATACATACTAATTAAAAATTTATAGAGTGTTTTTGTTTTTAAATTTTTAAATATTCTTTTAAAAGTGTGTCCTAATTATGTTTTAAGAAAGGCAAGTGAGTTTTAATTTGACATGACCTCTTGTTTTTGCCACATATTTTAATCAAGGCTAATGTGGCTTTATTTCTCTGTTTTTATGTTTAACAGACCCTTTCACTTTGTTGACGGATTTCAGTCTTAAGGACTGAACTCAGCGCTTGGTGGTGGCTAGGCAAGCGCTCGACCGCTGAAGTACATCCCAACAAATTTACCTATTTTTAAGAAATGTTATAAACTGCAGAGTCAATGCTTTCTGACAAGAACTGTTGACAGCCTGGTCTCTGGCCATTAATAAGTGTTTAAATATAAACTGATAAACATACAGGAGTGGATACAATAGTTTTAAAACAGCCTAGATTCTACCACCCAAAAGGTGTACAGGTTTACAGTTATAACTATGATGTTTTTGTTCTCCTTTTTTTCTACTTAACATTATTGCATTATCCATCCTATAGTCTTTGTAATAGAATTAAACTTCAAAGTTTTGTAGATGACTTTTTTCAATTATGCGATTTTGAATTTTTCTTATTCAGAAAATACTTTACCTCTGTGTCATATTGTAGAACTGAATTTATTTTGTGTTCAAAGTAGGCCAAGTACGTCCTCACATTTCAGAACTGTATACCATGTTCTAATGATTCAAACTGGAAAAAAAAAAAGACCAAGGAAGTACACTTTCCCATGAAATAAAAATGAATACTTGTGAAGGGTTTTTTGGGAATGATTTCAGGATGGTCTGTAGTTCTCGATTCTGGTAGGTTCTGGTAGGTCCTGGAAATTCTGCCAATGAGGCCTCGGATTAAACTCCGGGCATCATGTGGAAGGTGCTTGCGATTCCTTTAAGTTACAATCCTTTCCTGGGTGCCACCCTTAGGGGGAAAGGAGAGAAAAAGGGAGGAAAGGATGGGGGTAAAGAGAGCGGGTGGTGATCGCAGAGGCACAGGGTTGGGAACCTGAAGTAACTAATAAGGGGAAATCACCCCGTGTGGCTCCTTGCTGAGATCCTAGGATTTTCAGAGACTTTCTCTAGCCCTGGGTGCCGAGGGACTCCCGATATGATTGCAGGTAGAGCTTTGCTGCATCTGTGCTGCAAAGTTAATTAAGGCCTGTGGTAGTCAAGGCACCCGGTAAATGAACATCTTAGAGGTCGGAATTAATTATAACACTGTCACGTGGGTGACCTCAGTTGAGTCTCAAAACAATTCCACACAAGATGGAAAGACTCAGACTACCGCGACCTATTTACATTCTATTGTAATCTAGTGATGTGACTAGCATCATCCTGTCCTATTTTAAGGAAGTGTTAGATATCAAATAGGGACACAAGTTTGATGTGTATATTCTAGAACATTTGAAGTAATATAAGTATTTGGTGACAAAGAGTTATCTAGGCATGTTACAGCCATTCATCTGAGAATTAAACTGGGGAAAACCATACTTAACAATGGAGAAGGATTTTAATGACATATTATTTGGTAAAAACAGTTTATAAAATAGTAGGAAGACTATGGCATCACTCTTATAAATACATATATATATATGTATATGTGTATTCCTAAGTGAAAAGTAAGGTCAAGGTGATGGAATATTCTTCATTGATAGGATTTTAAATGTCCTTGTTTTTGTTTATATATCTTTTCTAAGGTATATACAGCACATACATTACGGGTATGCTGTTGTAATAGCCGAACTCTGCCTGGCTCTTATAAGTCATAGATCTGGGGCTTTCCCGAAGAGACTCTGATTCTCCTCTTCAGTCCTGCCAGGACAGAGACATCTTGTGTTATCTTCCTGCAATGCTTATGCAATGAGCACTCACCAAGGGAGGGAGGAAATGGACATTTGACTTGGAACTTTGCTTTACCTTCTTATCTTATCCTCACAATATGCCATTGATTTTATTCTCTAACTTAACTGATGATAATACCACAGCTATAAAGATTAATTAAATTGCAAAAGGCTTTGGTCAAAAGTAAGGTGAACAGAGAAGAGGAATGTGTATGGCTCCAAAGTCCAGCATCTCCAGTCTGCCTTGCAACCTCCACCTATGGCAGGACACCACCATCCTTCACTGCTTTGGTCCCTGATTTCTTCTGTGAGAGTCCTGTGTATCTCACACAGCTTCTCCTGCCAGCTCAACCTCCATATTTTTTTTTTCTTTAAAAATCTAGGAAAATAGAGTTTCCCTCTGCCTCTGCCTTCTTTGAGGTCTATATCTATTCAGCTTTTTAGTATAATTTTTACTTTCAGAGCAATGACTCTTAATTCTGTTTTGCTTGGGCTTAGTTGCAAATCTCATAAATGCTCCGCCTAAAAATACACGTTAGAGATACAGGTAGATGTATTTTCTTTGCATATCATTTCACGGCATCCATGAGGCCTCTCATGAGATCCAACATCCTTCAGATTAAAAGCCCTCCTGGGAAGCTTTAACCCCTAAAGCAGCCTCTCTGGTGAAGCATGTGACTATGACTGTTCATTTTCATTGCCTATGACCTGCCAGTCATCTTTTGTGAGGTCAAGAAATGCCCTTCTTGGGCCAAGGATTTAACTTAGTGATTCTGGCATCTACCTCAAAAGCACAAGGTCCTGAGTTTGATCCTTGGTACCACATACCACAGTACTGGGTGTGGTGGCTCACACCTGTAATCCCAGCATTCAGGAGGCAGAGACAGGAGGACTGCTGTGAGTCCAGGCTCGCCTGGGCTACATAGTGAACTCAGGGCCAGCCTGAACTACAAAGCACGACCGTGTCTCAAAACAAAACAAAACAAAACCCCTTCTTATTGCTTAGGAATGTACTGCTCATGGGCTTCAGAGAAACAGAAAGCAAGAGAAGGAATGAGAGAAATAACAAAGGATTTCTCACCCTACTCCCTGGCATTTCTGGGTATCGAACCCCAGCAGTTCACACTGAGCTACATCTCCAGCCCTTTTTTATTTTGAAATAATGTTTTAGAATGTTGCCCAGGTGGAGCCTACACATGCAATCTGCCTGTCTCAGCCTATCAGAGAGCTGGGAAAACAAACATGGCAGCACCAATATAATACTTAGTTGGTATTGGCTGCTAAATTTTATAAAACGCCATTAAAAATTTGTAAAGGGACTAACTTATGATAAAGGGACTAACTTTGTGATGAACTGGCTAATGGTGATTTTTATTCTTCTCTTTTAGATATAAATGCCAAAGGAGTTATCCTCAATGCATTTGAACGTTATCGCCTAAAAACGTGCATTGACTTCAAGCCTTGGGCTGGAGAAGCTAACTATATATCAGTGTTCAAGGGCAGCGGGTAAGTGGAAGAATGTCTCAGTCACCTTCCCGTCCCTGAGACAATTCTCACACTCACATATAAAAGGAGAAAGGGTTTATTTTGTCTCATAGCTCTGTGCATGCTCAGCTGGCAGGAAGGCAGAAGTAGCATGGTGGAAGGACTCAGGTAGCGGAGCTATGGCAGCTAGGGAGTGGAAAGGGTGAGGCGGGTGCTATGGACACAAATACACGCTTCGGTGACCCACTTCTGCCACACAGATCCCACCAAACAGCACATTTGGCTATGAGTGACAGACACAGTGACCTATGATCCAGGCCACATCCCAGAAGCCCCACCTCTGAACATGAAGCTTTCAAGGGACATTCTAGAGTGAAACTATAACACAGGATTAGTCTCCTCCTTTTTCTTGATTTTGTTTTTTAAAAGAGGGTCTCACTTGTACCCCAGGCTGGTCTTGAGCCAGTGATCTGACTGCCTCAGCCTCCTGAATACTAGGATTACAGGCACCTCCTCACTCGGTGTCTTAGTTACTGTTGTCAGTGCTGACACAAAATACTCACTAACCAGAGTTAAAGGAGGAAAGGGCTTAAGTAGATCACAGTTTGAAGAGGCGACAGTCTGTATTTGGCCACTCCAAGGCAGAGTGTCACATAACAGTGGGGTGTCACAGAGGTGGGATATTGCATGGTAGCAAAAGCAACAAGGGACCTTAACAGCGTCTTTCTGCCCCTTTTATCTTATGCAGACTACTAGCCTCAGGCTGATGCTAACCCAGGCAGTGTAATGGTCTAATAATCACACACCCTTCATCCCACCAGCACACACTATAGACACAGCCCTGCTGTGAAAAAGCCCCTCTGACCGCATGAGGCTTTAGAGGGACAGCTAGACCCAAGTCATAACACCCAGCGATTTTTCTCCTTCTCTTCCTCCCGCTTCCCCTTCCTTTTTTCTTGCTCTTCCTCTTCTTCCACTTTGTCTTTCTCCTGCTTTTCTCTTTTTTGCTTCTTCTTCACCTTCATCTTCTTTTCCTTCTTTCCCTCCCCTCTTCTCCTCTTTCTGTTCCTGTGTGTGTGTGTGTGTGTGTGTGTGTGTGTGTGTGTACACTACGGAGTACTGAACCAAGGGCCTTCACACTCAGCTACATTCTCTGGTTGCCTCCCTGCCCTTTTTATGAGCCCTGATTTCACCAACTTGCTAAGTTGCCTAGACAGAGCTCTTATCCTCTTGCCTCAGACTCCCAGAGAGCTAAGGTTGCAGGGAAGGGGTTGTCCTCTAAGAGTTCTCAGGAGACTGTTCTGTCTGAGAAATTATATCACAGTCACCGCCCGGCCTTCAGTTTGGGGCTGCGGTTTTCTTTTCTTTTTGTTGTAGAGTAAGGCAGCTAGATATTTTCTCTTAGCCCTAAAACTATTTTCATACATCTAGGCAGACTGCCAGTGTCAGAATAAGGGGAAAGGGGCTGGACGTCATCTATTTCACAACCTGTGCATTCCAGCTTTTTGTAGTTTTTGTTTTTCTCTTAGAGCAAAACACCTGTATATGTATTTAAGTTCGTTTTAACCGAATAGCTCAATGTCCTGTGAGGGAACCAACAGCATCACTTCCCTGGACTCAGCTGTTCTGTGGTTCATGGTGATTGCCCACCCTGTGAAACCCTTGTTAGTGGGCATCAGAAGACTGAGGGAGATCCCAAAATGCCCAAGGAAAGCTAGGATGGGCTGCCTGGGGGACCGCTCCTTCCCCGCAGCGTAGAGTTAGGGTAAAAATCACCGGCTCTGAGGTTTGTTGTGCCTCCTCCAGTGATGCGAGCAGCACAGTGCTGGGTGAGAGGGCGGGACCTGGCTGGGCTCAGGGATGGATGCGGCGGTGAGGATTTGCGCGGTGAGCTCAGTGCGCGGCACTGTCACACCGCTTCCTCCCCTCTGTGCCCCCACCAGCTGCTGGTCTTACGTAGGAAACAGGCGCACCGGCAAGCAAGAGCTCTCCATCGGAGCCAACTGCGACAGGATAGCCACGGTGCAGCACGAGTTCCTCCACGCGCTGGGCTTCTGGCACGAGCAGTCGCGCTCTGATCGGGACGACTACGTCAGGATAGTTTGGGACAGAATCCTGTCAGGTACAGTTCTCTTGGTTTTTGTTTCCTTTTTCTTTTTCTCAGGACCAAGGATGGAACGCAGGATCCTGTGCTTGCTGGCAGGCGCTGTGCCGCTGAGCATAATCCTTGGCCAGTTCTCTTGGTTCTGTAAAATTGTTTTTAGTTAGAAAGAAAGACTTTTTCTAAGCACTTATCCTCTCTAGATATTTGTACCAACTATTAATAATCAAATAACTCTCATGTTTTGATGTCTTCATTCATTTACCTGCTAAGAGCATAAATCGAAGTCCCTAAAAGTTGTTGGGACGCCAGTATCCCACAGTCCTAGGACTGTGCCTTTGAGCTTCTCATAAACTGAGAGCCTCGTGTTTCCCAAATGTGCTGTTGCCTAGGTGTGCCTAGATGTCCCGTGGGAAGACCTGTATCATCAAACTAGTTTAAGAAATCCTAGGCTAAAGCAAATTAAGCTTATAGTTAGTTATATTGTTGCATAACAACAGAAAGATTTTAAGGGCAAGCGAAGTGCTTAGTTATAATGTATGATTCCAGTTTAGGATTCTCAAAGTCCACTTTTTGGTAGAAACTTCTGCTCGCATCTACAGGGTGTGGAAATCAGACACATATTTTTTGATTTATTGTGTCCGTAAAACCATCCAATTTCAAGTTGCAAGCCATTGCTCAGAAGTATGATGCAAAGTGGCCAGGTATCTTTTCTGAATGTGTTCATTTTAGTTTTAAAAAATGGATATGGGTAACTGATAAATCATAACTACATATATATTTATATATGTGGGCTTCAAAATGGTGTTTTGATATATGTACAGATATAGAATGATTAAAACTAATTAGCATATTTTACACCTTCACATTTTTGGAGTGAGACATTTGAAATAATTCTCATAGCAGTTCTGAAATATAGAACATATAGTTGGGCTGGGGATGTAGCTCAGTGGCACAACACCTACGTAAAATGTGTTGACACATTGTTATTAACTATAGTGTCCAGGTGTAAAACTATCCTCATACATCTCCGTGACCAAGTAATTCCTGACTGTGCCAATCCTTTCTAATGTTTCCTGTCTATATTATCATCCCAGGTTCCATCTCACCTGCTCTCCCAAAGTCTTGGACTTTCATCTTCAGCTGCTGTGAATGTCCTTAAACTTCTGTCATCAGGAGGCATTGACCCTGAATGTCTCATCACCACTCTCAGCATTCGCCTTTCTATTAGAAGTTTTTAGAGCTCTAGTTCAAAAGGATCTTATTAGGACTCTGGGCTGTAATAGAATCTGAAATATGTTTAATAGGACTGTTGCAATTATGATTTTCACATGAATATTATATTCAAGGACAGGGATACATGAAACTTTCGAAATATAGTACAACAACCTAAGTAAACTTTTCCATAGTCTATTATGTTGTCCCTTTTAAAGTTATAGTGTTTAGAGTAAGATGAGCTGAATTTTATGAACATCAAATAATTAAAGACTTTATGTCATCCAGGCAGAGAGCACAACTTTAACATCTATACTGATGAAGAATCAGATTCCCTGAATGTTCCCTACGATTACACATCCGTCATGCACTACAGTAAAACCGCATTTCAAAATGGAACAGAGCCGACAATCGTAACAAGAATCTCCGACTTTGAGGATGTCATTGGCCAGAGGATGGATTTCAGTGACTATGATCTCTTAAAGTTGAACCGACTGTATAACTGCAGTATGTGACAGGTCTTTGAAATGACTTGCATTGTATTCTACCATATTGGGAAAAAGGATAGTCTGTGCTGTTGTAGGTTCCCTGAGGCTATGGAAATTTGATTTTTAGCAGGAAAAAAGAATAGCACCTAGATCTCAATCTAGGACTTGGATCCAGTATTGTTCTTTTCACAAGGTCTGGCACTGTGGTCCTAAAGAAAACCTTGAGACCTTGTAGGCGTAGGCCCAGGGCAGATTTTCGAATTGTTGTAAATCAAATATGGGTCTGTTTGATATTCAAACATCTTTCAACTGAATTAAGTGATAGTTGCAATATAAATAATAAATAATCTGGGTTGTGGCTTAATGATTTCAATAACAGGGGAGTGTGGATTCCAGTTTTTATGAATATGTTAATTAGAAGAAAAACATGATGGTGCACAGCTTATTCATACCAGTAGAACTAATCAATCTCTTGATAAGACTTCTGCAGAGAAAGAGGTTTTCAAGTCACCATCTCCCAGAACTAATGAGTGTCCCCTTTATCGCCAACGTGCCATTCCTCAGACTTGTATGATACTCAGATTTATTACTTAGATTATCATGTTGTATAAGTGTTGATAATTGTCCTTTTGGTTTTGTAGCTTCTTCCTTGAGTTTTATGGACTCATGTGATTTTGAACTGGAAAATGTGTGTGGTATGATCCAAAGTTCAGGAGATAATACTGACTGGCAGCGGGTTTCCCAGGTTCCGGGGGGTCCAGAGAGTGATCATTCCAACATGGGCCAGTGCCAAGGTAACAGGAGGAACAACCTTGCAGATGTTGTACTCAGGGGCTCCAGGCTTTCCCTTCCTACTACACACTGGGATTGGATTTCTCACTTCTCTCCGTTATTAATGATGTTCTATTAGGAGTAAGCCTTGTGCATGATAAGGACATGGTTAATCTTTTTCCTTTTTCTCTGTAAGAACATTTTTCTATGACTCAGAGCTACGCTTTATGAGGACTCAAGCAGCGTGTGCTCAGAGCCAGAGAGGACTGTGCTTCCTAGAAGGACTTGTCTCGGGCGCAGCAGTAGTGTCTATGAACAGCTTGTCTAGTACAAGAGACTCTTTCTAATGGCTAGCACTGCGTTATAAATTACCCCATTATAGAATTATAGCTGTATATGATTACATATTCCTATTACAAAAATATTTGAAGATAGAATTACAGTTCATTTAATTTTATCCAGATTACAGTCTTTTTCCATTTTAAATTTTTAAGTAGTCATTATGCTGTAAGTACCAAGTTTTTATTTATTTGCTCATTTCTGGCCACAAATTGGTAGAAGTGGACTTTAAAATTGAGAGCCATTGCTTGATAGATTGTATGATCTACAAGGGGGTTAAGGTGCTTTTCCTATTATTTTTCTTATAAAATCCATGTTGATAGTGGAAAGTGGTTCTACATAGAGCAGAGGGAGGGAGGGAGGGGCAGATGGAGGGAAGGAGAGGCCAGACTGGGGTTCTATGGAATGATCACCCTCCCCAGGGCAGCGTGCTGCTTTCTTGTTTTAGACGCTGATATCTGTAGTAAGAGGCAGGATGCCTGGTGTTGTTTCTTTCATAAACCACCTGCTGCTAAACTTGTCCCTAAATGCCTTGATTAGTTTGCTTTCTGTTACTGTAACTGAGAACCTGAGATGAGGTAGTTTATAAAGAAAAGGAGTTAACTGCTCATAGATTTGGAAGGGGGCTGTGAAGTCCAGGAGCACAGCAGAGAGCATCTGAAGGGAGACAGAAAAAGCTCCCTGGCTTCGTCTCATCAAGGGCCTAATGCCACGATGAGGACGCACGCCCTGACTTCCCACAGCACTGTGGACGATGGGTCTGAAGACTGTTCCCAGCACGTGAGCTTGGGGGCGTAGGCAGACCGTAGCCCTCTGTGCAACAGGAACTAAGCAAATACCGGCCTGAGTACTCCGTCAGACCAGAGTCGCCAACTCTGTCTTCTATCAGAGATGATTCAGGAGGTCACACATTGCAGATAATGGAGGCAGAGAACTGGGAGGGATCTTTGAACTTGAACGCAGTTGTTGTGACTACCCAACTTCTCACTCTGGATGCCACTTTTTACACATTAAACTGTGGCCCTCAGCTGGTGGTGGCTATACTTATGAGATCTTCGGAAAGGTGAATTATTTTCTTTCGGTCTCTCTCCTATTTTTCTTCCTTCCCTCCCTTTCACTTCCCTCTCCATTCTCTCTCTCTCTCTCTCTTTCTCTGTTCACTCATTTGTTCTTTTCCCCTCCCCCCTTCAGATTAAAGCCAAAGAACTAAAGAGTACACTTCTTTTAAATGGGCAGGTCAGTAAGGCCGTGGTTTCCTGGCTCCTTCTCTCTCCAGCCCTGCCACAGTGGTTTTACTTTTTCATAAGGACTTAACAACTACACCTCAAGTTAGCCTGAGGAGACATAGGTCTCTACCTACACGTATTTCAAGGTCTCCTTTAGACTTAATTTCCACTTCTCTGTTCATATATTCAGAGTAGGGACCGCTGTCTGGTGTCACACTGATGGTAGCTGTTCCCACTTGCCACTGGACCGGATGAGGATGCGTGAAGTGTGTTCCTCATGGTGTCTGCCTTTAGGCCTTGCTGCTTAGACATGACCTGAAACCTTACACTGGATTTTATTTTCTAAATTAGCATTTGAAACTTCAGGTTGTTGCATCTTTACAGCTCAGGGTAAATGAAGATAAGCAAAAACCAGTGCCCACAAACAAACTCTTACTCATCTATGTAAATGGTTTAAAAGTTACACTTTTGAGTTTTATTGGATTGGTATATCAGTTAGTTGTTCCAAGTGCTGTTGTCATAGATCAGGCTCCTGGAGTTTTCACTTCATGATTTATATGTTGACATTAGTTAAACCATGTGGGAAGGACCTCTCACTACTGTCAACAAATGCTCAGTGTGTGTTTCCTCTCCATTCCACGTTTTGTACTCTTTGTAGGTTCTGGCTTCTTCATGCATTTTGACAGAAGCTCTGTAAGTGTGGATGGCACCGCAATACTGGAAACTCGAATGCTGTATCCTAAGCGAGGGTTTCAGTGCCTGGAATTTTATTTGTACAACAATGGAACTGAAAATGACCAGCTGAACATCTATGTGAGGAATTACTCCGTCAACAGTGTGAATGGTGAATTAACCCTTGTGGAAGAAATAAAAGGTAAAACATTATCGTTTGGGTTCAAAGAAAGACAGTCTCTCAATGCAGCAACTTAAAACAGGGCAGAAGCTATCAAATGTTTTTCTTTCTTTCTTTTTTTTTTTTTTGTGAGGCATGGTCTCACTTTGTGGTTCAGGCTGGCCCTGAGCTCAGCCTCAAACTCACATCACAGCAATCCTCCTGCCTCTGCCTCCCGAGCGCTGGGATTATAGGCATGAGCCACCACGCCCGGCACTGTGGTATGTGGTACTGACTGCTGCTGGGGTGAGTCTCCACTCCTAGGATGGTATGTGGTTACTGGGGATTGAACCCGGGTCCTTGCGCTTGCAAGACAGGCGCCGGAACCACTGAGCTATATCCCCAGCCCTCAAATGTTTTTCAAATAGAGCTTGATGCTTCTTCTCTAAAGAAGCTAAAATGAGGGTCCCTGTCTGTTACATTATGTGAGAGATACTCTTTTAAGAAGAGTGGCTCATCCTCTGAAATTGTGGAGATCAGTTTTTAATAAGTAGTAAAAACACAGGGAAGACTAGTTTAGGTAAACAGGAAGGGCCAGTCTCAGTGTGAACAAACTGGAGAATGGGTGAGGAGGGACGGGACCTGTGCATTGTGGGAAATCTCCGTGCATCTCCGAATGCCCTTGTCCGTGGACAGGTACTTCAACTTTCTTGCTTCTCACGGAGCTCTTATCCAATGTGCCACTGGAAAAGGACTCTGTGATTTTTAGATTTGAATGAAGGATTCTGACTGTTATGTCTTGGACTAAACTTAGTACCTGCTACAGCGATTCCTGAGAAGGGAGTGGGTGTTTGTCCTTACATCAGTCAGGTACTAGAGAGCTGGGCTGCCCTGCCCACCTAGCAGAGCAGATGGCCAGGAGGAGTCCTTGGAATGGAGAGGGATGTCAGCTGACATACAGATGCGTCTTGACCTCTTGGTGTGATGGACTGAAAAAACCTGTCATAAGATGGACCCACATCATGCCAGGCGTGCCATTCTCCTCTGTTTAACAAGGGGAAACAGTTCGACATGCAGATGCAGGTCTCTGTTATGAACATCTGTGAAGTTCTTGAGCTCATGAAGAAAACACACACATCATACATATGTTTTATTGATGGAGTTCTATATAACGTAATTATGTATTACAGACATGAAAACTTATATAAAGATCACTTATATCTTATTACAAATATCCTGAGTCAATATTAATAGAAATGTTAATCATTTCTAGAAAATCACCCAGGCTTAGAGGAAGATCCCTCTCATTGGCAATCTGTAGGTATATCACGGATAGACAATAATACAAAGGCACCAAAGGCTTGCTTAGGAGCCCAGAACATAAACTAGTGGTACCGAGAATAATGAAATAAAAGATCACATAGAAGATTTTTGTTGATTTTAGGGTGCATATGCAGACATTAGCATTCTGCATAATTTAGCTCGTCCTGCCTTTTTATCAGTCATTTGTACCAACTGTAGTGGTACTTTCTCATTAAGTACTAATACATTTAAATTTTAGGTCTTTGTGTTAACTATCAGTTTGATGTGAACTCTCCAACTATTCTCTTTGTAGAGGCTTCTGAAGATTTGTAGTGTACTGCTTCTTATTGAAGTATACGATACAAGAAGATAATACAAAATGGTGAATTGTGTGCTCCCAGCAAAGCATCTATGGCAGTGATGGCAAAATGTAGAGAGCTTTTATAGCCTGCTGTGTCATGAGTGCCATTGGTTCGCCACCACTGGTTTAGCAGAGTAATTGAGAGAGAAGTACAGGCTGGGAGAAAAGAGATGACACCAAATATCAGATAGATACTTAGAGCACTGAGTCATTAGTGAGTGATCTGAGAACTAGACAGTAGAATGAGGTCTTCTGAGATATGGTCAATCCCCATTTAATACTGCTAAAAAGTTGACTTAGTGGACTGTTCACTGAGAATGTCAGAGAATCTATATATGGAGCATAGGACACTCATAAGCTACACACTGTTGCTCACTCACTCCCTGAATCAGTCACTTTTCTATTCCTGGGACAAGACACCTAATGCTTCCAACTTAAAGGAGAATAAGTTTATTTTGGCTCATGGGTTCAAAGGTTCAGTCCATGGTTGGTTGGCTCCAAGGTAGGAGCATCGTGGCAGAAAGGTGGGTGGAGAAAAGCTGCCAACTTCATGGCAGGAAAAGTGAGCAAAAACCAGCCAAAGAGGAGGAGGCCAGGGTCTAAGGTCACTCTCCCTTGATCCACCCAGACACTTCCAGCAGTGTGCTTTTCTAATCTTCTAGATGTCTCTTAAGTCAATCAAGTTGACAGCAAAGAGTAGCCATCTCTCAGAAAGGGTGACCTGTCTGAGAATCAGCTATGTAATCATTTGAATATTCCAGAGAACAGTCTGGCCTTGAAGTAAATGATCCTGGGCTGAAAAAGTGAGAAAGCCTTACTTCTGACCTATAGAAATCAATAGGTCTGGGATGATTTATCTATGAAGATTGAAAATTTATCTGTGAAGATTGAAAGGGTGATTTGTGCATGGCATAATCTTTTGTCTTCTTTGAAATGATGACTCTTTTTGCAGAAATACCCACTGGGAGCTGGCAGCTTTATTATGTAACATTGCAAGTGACCAGCAAATTCAGAGTGGTATTTGAAGGACGCCGAGGAACTGGGGCATCATCAGGCGGTCTGTCTATTGATGACATCAATCTTTCTGAAACACGGTGCCCTCATCATATTTGGCACATAAGGAATTTCACACAGACCATGGAGAGTGCGACAAGTCTATACAGCCCTCCATTCTATTCTCCTAAAGGTTATGCTTTCCAGATTTCTTTGCATCTACAATCTTTGACTAATGTAGGAATATATTTCCACTTAATCTCTGGAGCCAATGATGATCAATTACAGTGGCCATGTCCTTGGCAACAAGCCACAATGACACTCTTGGATCAAAATCCTGACATTCGACAGCGTATGTCCAACCAGCGGAGTGTAACTACAGACCCATTACTGACCAACGGTTTGTGACTCATTTTTTTTTTTAATGCTAATACATGATCATGGTTGTAGGAGGGACAGCTTTGAGAGGGAGAGATTGCACAGTTGATTTCCTAGGAAATTCTGAATCTCGAATTTTAAGAATGGAAGATATTTAGGGGAAATGTTTCAATAGCAGAGGAGAAAGTCTCCAAGTAGGAGACTGTTAGGAGTGTCAGAAAGGACTCTGACAAGTGGAGAAGTGAGTGGCAGTATTATTGAGATTGATGACTATCCCTGAATCTCCAGTGTTTTGCAAGGAGTGTTTTAGAGTCCAGCATATTTGGGCTCAAATCCAAGGCTTCTTCTCGTCAGCTATATGACCTGCAGCAAATAACCTCTTGGAATCCACAGTCCTCAGCTTCAAAACCAAGGAAGGGACAATAATCCTAAGATGTGTTAGGAGAACTAGTACAGAGCAAGTACGGAGGTGTGTTGGAAGGCCTGGTATGGACAGTCCCTCAGCAGCCCAGTTCTTCTAGCCTCAATGTTTGGTGGTCCTGCCACAGGGACTATCAGACACAATTCAGCTCTTGGAATGTGAGTGGTTTTTGATCAGAAGGAAGATGTTGCACAGGTACATTGGGGTGCTGGTGAGGAAGGTGTAGGAATGGATCACAACTTCTTGGTGAAGTGTTCTGGAAGAGTTACTAATGACATCATTCCATATCTCTCCAGTCTCAAAAAGGAGTCATCCCAATAGGCAATAAGAACACTCCTGGTTTGAGTAGTTCTTTGTCTCTGGCAACCTAATAAAATAGAATATAAATTACAGCAAGTGAATTCATTGCCAAATGAAAGAGATGGACTAAAGTGACACAGGAAAAAAATGACTTAATCTAGTAGAAAAAAAAATCCACAATGGAAATCTTAGGGATTCAGACTTTTATCTTTCTTTTCAAAATTTCTGTCCCTCAGTGACATCAAAAATGGCTCAGGGTCAGGTGTGTTGTTACCTTTTTCCGCAAACAGTGCTTCTCAAAATCTTCCTCTCCCAAAGGACTTTGCTGTGTTAGGTGAACAGTTCCATTAGTGAGATGAATTGCTCTGTGCTGATATTAAAACTGTCTTCTGAAATCTGTTTTTTTTAACTTGGTTAAGAGGATTGTCTATAATTCAGAAGGCCATGAAGGCATGAGTCTAACAGAATGAAAGGTGTCTGTATTGGCTGCTAACTGCCAGATGGTAGCCTCCCCTAAGCAAGGTTGGTAGCCCTTCACTTGTCGTGTGAGTCCAGTCCTCCCTGCCAGGCAATCTCACTTCCTGTAGGACAGTATAAGTGAACAAGCTCCAGCGGTGTGCCAGGGAATACATCACAGGGCAATAGCATCCTTTAATTATTTGGAGCTCCATCCTAATTGCGTTTCACATTGCCTGCTCTTTCCTACCACCGAAAGCTACGATGATGCTAAACTCAATCCATTAATATAAATTGCTTTTTCAGATAATGGAGACTATTTTTGGGATAACCCTTCCAAAGTGGGAACAGTGTATTTTTTCCCTAATGGAACTCAGTATAGCAGAGGTGGAGGTTATGGAACCAGTGTCTTTATAACCCAAGAGAGGATCAAGAGCAGAGACTTTATAAAAGGAAATGATGCTTATATCTTATTAACGGTGGAAGGTACGTAATAAAAGTAGTTTTATATAAGCTAGTTTTTTTTTTTTGTTTTTTTTTTTTTTGGTTGTGGTCATTAATTAGTGTGTTCTTCTGAGGTTTCTTGCTAGGTGTCTTATAGGAAGTGGGTATGCATAAGAATTTTTTGGCTTGAATCAGTAACGAAATGAAAAGAACTGATAATGAAACAGTGTGAGTTCTAGGATAAGGCCTGTAATCCTGACCACAGGACAGTAGTGGAAACATTTAGGCTGGAACATTTCTTTATAATTAAGTTAAAGTATAACTAATATTCTCTAGGATTATGCTCTAGGATTACAGAAAGAAAAACATTACATAATTGTATTGAAATTAAACTAGAAATGGACTATCTTTTCATCCACATATGCAAATACATACATGCATATCTGCAAATGCACGTACACCCAAATATCTTAACACTAGTAACTTCAGTCTATTGTTTTTTAAAATTTCCAACTTGTGGCAGCCAATAAATGTTTTCCAGTGACTGCTGATTAGCCTGTTTTATGTAGTAGGATTTTTATTTTCTGCAGTAGTAGGGATTGAAATTAGGACCTTGTGCTTGCTAAACAGGTGCATTGCCCCTGAACTAAATCCCTCAACCTATGTGGTAGAATTTTAACTCATTTACTATTAAAGACCCATTTGCCTCTCAGTAAATCAGAATCTTTGTTGTGATGCAACATGGTATAATTGAAACCCATAGAATTTTGACAATAGTGTCTGTCAGAGTAAATCCAGATACCTTTTGGAAAGAGGTGTTCAAAAATAACTCTTCTCAAGAGAGAAAAACGTGATTGAGAAAAAGTCATGTATTCACCAACTCTCCTTGGTCCTCCTTGGGTCTGAATCAATGCCAATAAAAAAATAATCTAAAGAACATAGTGTTTAAAAAAAAAAAAAGAACATAGTGTTCAGTGGTAGGGTTCCAAGTATCTGCCTTGAAGTCTCAGCCATCTTGTTTCGTCAAGCAAGAGACTCGTGACCTTGGGCAAAGTCCTAAGGTGCTTTATACTTTGCACTGTGGTTTCCTTGCCTGTCTTGATTTTAAGGGCTTATGTCTTTCAGGTCTTCACCAGCCCAAGCAAATATGTAGTTTAGTCGTAGCCCCAGCAGTGTGGCCCATCTCCCCTTGGCCTATTTCTGATTTCACTGCCTATGAACATTGCTGGACCAGGCAGCACGGTTATCTGCGTTTCTCATGAACTTAGAATCTGAACATCTTCTGTCTTGAAACACAAAGACCTAATGACTTTAAAGCAAAAGCTGAGTTCTATCTCACTTTCCTCTCACTCTCTGTAGACGTATCTCATCTCAATTCTACGTCATCTCAGCCAGGCTCAAACTCCAGTGTCCCTGACCTCTGCTCAAGAATCACATGTGAGAATGATGGCATCTGCACCGTCCAGGGGGACAAAGCTGAGTGCAGGTAATGGGTCACTAGGAGACACCACCCTGTTCTTCTAAGAGAAACTTCATTGTCTTATGTAGGGCAAACTGCTGATAGTTCGGGTGAGTGAAGCTGATCAGGTCTCATCTGAGATCCATTCACAGAATATTCATTATTTGTTTTTGTGGAATTAAATATGGTGCCTTTGCACTGAGCTACATCTCCAGCCCTTTTCATTTTGAGACAGGGTCTTGTTAATTTGCTGTGTTGCCTGAGTTGGACTCAAACTTGTGATTTTTCGCCTCAGTTTCCCAGAGTGCTGATACAGGCAAGCACCACCATTCCTAACTAGAATATTTATTTTTTATTTATTTATTCATTCGTTTGTTTGTTTGTTTACTTCTACTCCATTTGCAACTTTGGACAGCTATCAGGTCAAGAAATTGTTCATGAAAACTTAGCACATTGCATTCTGAATTGCCTGAAAAAGTCCTCACAGGATATATATTGTGTTGAATCTTTACAACGGTCTCATCTTTTAAAGTATGGCTGTCCTTATTTTCTAAATGAAGATACTGAAGTTCTGAGAAGTCCTTGGCCAGGGTGTAAAGCCAGAAGGTAGAAAACTACACTTTGTCTAATACCTCCCTTCCCTTTCTTGGAGCATCTGTCTTAGAGTCAGATGAGGAGGGATTCCTTTTTTCCTGTCCATTGTCCCTGTGTGGTCCCAGGTGCTAGCCACCATCTCTCACCAATGCAGAGCCAGTGAAACAGATCCACATGTCAGTGACTTAGTGGAGACCAGTTGTCTAAAGGTGATCAGCCCCTTCAACAGGGAAGATTTTCAGAGCTTAAAGTCAACACTTAACTGAATTGCATCCCCATGTAGGTGTCCCTCGGGGGCAGACTGGTGGTACATGGGGGAAAGGTGTGAGAAGTGGGGCTCCACGCGAGACACCATCGTCATTGCCGTCTCTTCCACCATGGCTGTGTTCGCCGTGATGCTGATAGTCACCCTTGTCAGCGTCTACTGTGTCAGGAGGAAATACCGCAAAAGGACAAGTTCCAAGACAGCCAACGTGACTACAGAAAATGTAAGTTGAATCTCTTATTTTGATTACTTAAAAGCTATTGAGGAAATCATATGAAAAAAAAGTAGTACATTTTCAAATACTATTTTCTTCAAGCACTTTTGTTTCCTATGTTGGGACAATTGACTTTAGACTGGGTTCCTATTACCATCAATATAAAACAGTGGTTCTGAAACTGGGGTCCCTGGAGTCTTCTTGGGGGAGTTTGTTAATGCTCTGTGTGGTTGTGCAATTTTTTTTTCTTGGGATGTGGGTGGGTTTTCACCTTATTTAAAAGCACAACTGATTTTGCCTGCAAACTCCTACCTTTCTGCTAATGGAGAGAGATGGTTTATAAGTGTTTTTGTTTTAAAGATGTTATAGAAGTGGCTGAGCTCAGGACAAAGGAGGAGGTGCAGGCGTGTTTGGGGGGAGCTTTTCCATAAAGAAAGTTCCAACTAATTCTTCATGTGAAGTAACTAATTCTAAGGCAGATTTTTAAAGTTTTGTCTTAGGAAATCTCTAAAATAATATTAAACATTTGAAATTAGCCTGTCCTGGGACAGTAGATTCTGAGATGGATAATGGGTACAGCGGTTTATTGGGGAATGCTCCTGGGAGATAGGGGGAAGGAAGCAGGAGTTTTGGGGTAGGTCTGGGCTCTGCAGCTAGGATGATTCTGTAGTCCGGGCCTGGTGGAGGGGCCGTGGCGCTCCACACATCAACAGCCAGTGCTGGGGTTGTCCCCCAGAAGGGGCATAAAATTGGGCAAGTTGACAGCCCCCAAGGGAAGGCACTTCTTGCTTTATGTGCTTTTATTTTTGAAGGGTAGGACTTGGGTAATGTGCCCTGGCGTTCAGCTGCGCAGCAGTGAAGAACACAAACACCTCAGGCAGACTTGTGTCTTTACAGTAAAGCATAAGGAAGATGACATAAAATCTGAACATTACTTAAAAGTGAAGGTGAAATATTCCTCCAGTTCACGTCACTCAAATTAGAAAATTGCTACTAAAACCAATGATGAAAACGTATTCTATTAGAATATCTCTGAGAATAAAATAGGTCAATTAGCTGAAGCAATATATTTTCTTAAGGAATATTCTCATTCAAGACAATCTGTCACATGGTATTTTAAATTTAGAGGCTTTTTTGGTGGAAGCCTGGTATCAAGATTATTTTTTTTTCAGCCAGTCCAAAGATGGACAGATGCTTACTGAAGAAATAAAAGCAAATGATTTACTCTTGCCCTATTTCTTCAAAACGGGGAAGATATCTAAAGCTAATCAAGAGGCAATAGAGCAGTTAATTCATGGACTTATTAGAAAAGTACTTTAAATATGTACAGGTAGTTTTGCTTTTCCACAGCTATTTCCAGCTTATTTGTGCCTCAGAAAGGACAGATGCACCCAGTGCAGGAGCTGGTGGCCATTCTGTGTCCTGGTGAGGCTGGGTGGGAGTGGGCGGGGGACCAAGGAGTGGGTGGAAGGGACAGTCATGAGAGCCCCAAGGAACTCGGAAATGCCCCAGTGATCAAGACTGACTTCACCTGTGAATACCGGAAAGAATGAAAGAAAAATTATTAAAAATGAAGAGAAAGAAGGAGACCGAGTCAATGGAGTAGGTAAATCATCAGGATATGAAGTGGAAACACGCACATACACTATGAATATCACAAAGAACTGTTGTGTCTCTGGATCATTTAAATACATACCCAAGGACAAGCAATCGATTGACATTGTTCCTCAGTCTTGGCGCTGGTCCAGTTCATTCACTGATCACAGATCCTCCAGATCTCGGTCCGATCTGAAATCTGAATGACCTTCCTTCAGAACCTGCTGAGCTCCCCCTCATGTTTTAGCATCTGAATATTGCCAGCCTGAAGGGTCGGGGTGTCTTCCTGGAGGCTGCTGAGCAGAGAGGCACCCCCCCTTCATCTAGAAGTTAGACCCTTTCGTTGTGATTCATTTAAATGACAGGTTTTTAATTTAGAAACTGAGTCATCAATTGTCCTTTCTTCTTTTAGCAACATGCTTTCTGAAGATTAACTCTGCAGTGTGGCCAGCAAATAAAATGAAAAAGGATTCATTAGGATTTCATCTAAACTGTATCACAACACAAGCACCTCATTCTTCTGAAAATGGATCGTCTCTGTAAATAGCTGAACACACTATAAATCATTATTTTGGTAAAAGTCGAATCGGCAAAGTCAATCTCTTCTCTCTCTCTCTCTCTCTCTCCCCCTGAGGAAGCATTTCAGGCTCATGTAGAAGGATAATATCATCAATAAAAAAAGGAGAATGACAATCCGAGAGTGCTGTCCTCATTTCTAATCCTTCCATTTGAGGCCAAGGCCAGAGGCCTCTGTGCTGAATCTGCAGTTTCCTCACTGTCCTGTTCCCAGGGAGGGAAAAGCCCCACCCGGCTGCGCGCCTCTCTCTAGCCAGGCAGACGCAGGACTAGTCAGAACTCGACTCCTGCAGCAGGGTTCTCCAAGGGTGCGTGTCAGGAGACGTTGCACTTTAAACAGTTAACAGGGACTCAAAGGGCTTTTGCTGATGAGCAACATTCCCTACTCACTATTTACCTTACTTGAAATTCACACTGGAAAATTTAAAACTATGTTTTTAATCATTAAAAAACATAAGCTTATTGGGCCGGGGATTTAGCTCAGTGGTTCCGGCGTCTGTCTTACAATCGCAAAGACCTGGGTTTGATCCCCGGTAAACCACATACCACATTGGGCGTGGAGACTCACCCCAGCAGCAACCAGTACCACATACCACAGTGCCGGGCGTGGTGGATCACGCCTGTAATCTCAGCACTCGGGAGGCAGAGGCAGGAGGATTGCTGTGATGTGAGTTTGAGGCTGAGCTCGGGGCCAGCCTGAACCACAAAGCGAGACCCTGTCTCAGAAAAAAACAACAAAAAAACCCCACATAAGCTTATTATCTGTTGCCACATATTGTACTTAAAAAGAACTGTCTTTGCCAAACTAACAAAAATGTAATAAAAAGATGAGCATTGATTTACACCTTTATGCAGATCTCTGAAGTCTAGTTTAGTAGAAGATTCCTGATTTCTCACACGTGTTTCTGTGCCCAGCCTCTGGGGGTTGAAGGGTGTGAAAAGACCTAACCTGGTACAGAGATTAAGCTGGGGAAGGAGGGAGGTCTGAATAGGCTTCTCAGGGAGGCCTGAGGATTTCATCCTGGGATTTTGTTACAGGGTGACAATGATTTCTGAAAGCTGCAATCTGAACCTTTATCAATAAACTTTTATTATAGACCAGTAATATGTACAGATCTATTTGTTTGTTTTCATGGCACTGAAGATCGAACTCAGGGCCGTCACACTGAGATATATTCCTAGGTATGCATACATCTTATATATATATATATATATATATATATATATATATATATATATATATATATATATATATTTGTGTGTGTGTGTGTGACAAAGTCTCACTGAGTGGACCAAACTGGCATGGAACTTGCTATCCTTTTGTCTTACCTTCAATCAAGTAAAACAACAACAACACCACAACAAAAACATTGTATTAAAACAAACAAGCACCTACCCCATCTTATTAATAGAGTCACATAGTATGAAACCTTTTGGAAAGCCTCCCCTCTCCTACCCTCAGCATAATTCTTCATAGATTCATCCAAGATATTGTGTGTCTACTAGTATGTTTCTTTTTATTAGTGAATACACTAGTAGCCTAGGGTACAGATTTACCACAGTTTTAAAATTATTCTTTTGTTAAACGACATCTGGGTAGTTTCCAAGTTTTGGCTATTGTAAATAAAACTGCTGTAAATGTTTGTGTACAGGTTTTTATATAGATATAAATCTACATGTCTCTGAATTATATGCCCAGGAGAGGTATAACTGGGTCATAGGATAGTTGCATTCTTAGTTTTTAGAAAAACTGTCAACATTATTTACCAAGTAGCTACAGCATTCCACATTACCAGGAGTAATACATGAGTGATCTGTCTGTCTGTATCCTTGACCGCTTTTGGTATTGTCATTGTTTTCATAGTAGACTTTTTTTAAAGGGCAATTTTAGACTCATAACAAAACTGAGCAGAGGTACACAGATTTCTGCTTTTGTTTGTTAGCATTCGGGTTATAGCAATTGATTCTGAATTTTGAACTTGCCCTATATCCATGGAATAAACCATATTTGGTCATGGTAGATGATTCTCTTTTTATCACTGAATTTGATTTACTTATATTTTGTTAGCTTCTTTACATCCATATTCTCAGGGGTATTGGTCTGGAGTTTGTTGTGTGTTTTGGTTTTGATACTATCAGTGTCTGGCTTTGTATCTGAGTACTGTTAGCTTCATGAAATTAATTGAGAAATATTCATCCCCCTCATGTTTTCTTGTTTTAAATTATTTTAATCCCATGTGTTTTCTTGAAAAGTTTGAACTGGTGTAATTTTTTAGAAATTTAGTGCAATATCTAGTGAAGCCATTTACCTGAAATTTCTGTTTGGGGAGTTTTCAAACTATAAATTCAATCCCCTTAATAGTTGTAAAAGCTAGTAAAATGATCTGTTTCATGTTTCATGAGTGTTTATGTTTTTTTAGGAGTTGACCGATTTTCTCTAAGTTGTTAAATTTCTGTTATTTGTGGCTGTTCATAGTATTTTGGGTGTATACCTAGGAGCGGAAACGCTGGGTTGTATATTAATTCCACGTCTGACTTTTGAAGACTTATCAAACTGTCCCCCTCAGCCAAACCATTTTACATTTTACACTTCCCCTAGCGACACACGAGGATTCCAACTTCTATGTATCCCTGCTGATAGGAGTTTTCCATTTTAAAAACTTACATCCATCTTAGTTGATGTGAAGTGGTATCCCATCTCAGGCTTACCATTTTTTTTTTCAACTCTAAGTTCAAACATGAATACAGTATAAGAGACAAACAGAAATTTAATGTTAAAAATAAGTATTTGCAGGGCCGGGGGTTTAGCTCAGTGGTTCCGGCACCTGTC
Source organism: Petromus typicus (assembly GCA_004026965.1). NCBI lineage: Eukaryota > Metazoa > Chordata > Mammalia > Rodentia > Petromuridae > Petromus > Petromus typicus. The sequence continues at coordinate 92,092 of PVIR01000096.1, read as the reverse complement.
TTGCAAGCATAAGGGTCGGGTTTGATCCTCGGTAACCACATACCATACTGGGTGTGGAGACTCACCCCCAGCAGCAATCAGTTCCACATACCACAGTGCCGGGCGTGGTGGCTCACGCCTGTAATCCCAGCACTCGGGAGGCAGAGGCAGGAGGATTGCTGTGATGTGAGTTTGAGGCTGAGCTCAGGGCCAGCCTGAACCACAAAGCAAGACCCTGTCTCAAAAAAAAAATTAGTTTTTCAGTTTCCAACTGATGTTACATTTGCTAACAGACCACAAGCTGACCAGCCTAGGAACTGTATGCAAGAACAAAGCAGACATTACCAAGGAAATGTTACCATTTCAAAACAGAGAATAGTATAGTGCAATCTTTGGATTTCAGGAAGAAATAACATTGGCCTCATATATGACGAATGAAAACATACTGGTACTGCTCATGCCAACATTGCACCACGACATAAAAATTAACAGGAAAACTTTGACAAAACAGAATGCTGAGGTGGTAACTTTTTGCTGCAAAATCAAAGGCAGAGTAGATGTTGATGTTATGTAGCAACTCTGATATAACTCAAAACACAAAGCATCCTCCAGTGGTTGTGTTTTACTTGATGCTAAACATGTGTGCTAGAAAATAACAAGTGGAAACACAGAGAAATTTTCTTAGATGATTAGGACTAGAATTTATAAGTGATCATTTATAACACAGGAAGAACAAAATATTTCTCCTCAGGGAACTATGCAAGAAAATTGTGGAGCACACTGGTGAGCTGACAGGTGAAGAGGCAGGTGTATATTCATGACATGTTTCATGCATGTTTCATGTACAAATATCACGTACATCTCTAGCACTCATGTTTTCTTCTACTTGTCCTTTTTGGTAGGACATAGCTGACATCTTTTTGGCTTTCCTATTGTCATAGTAGGTCTTTGTGACATTGTACCTACCTCTTCACCTGTCAGAAATTTCTGTGGCAGACCCTTGATTGTATTTTACACTGTGTTGCACATAGGGTTTTACTTCTCATGTTATCTGCTAGGTTTTGTAAGCAAGTAGACAAAATGATGTGAAAATGTGGGTGTCTGTTCTAAGCACTCATGATGTATTTGGTATTTTGTTTCATTGGTATATTATTTTCCTGCTAAGTGCATACTGTACAATATAGTAAGAAGCTCCTGACCAAAAAGGAAGACAAGTGACAACAGCTTGCCACACAGGAAAGGAAAGCGCAGCACATGAGATGTCGGTACAAGTGCGTCGTGTGCATGGAACATGCAGTTGATGGGTGTGGAACTGTCTGCGGTGTGACATTTGAGGATTATTTTTGTGGTAGAGTTCTACGGGTATTTTCATTGTAGTTCATATAGGATTTTATTTCTATTGTTATATTTTTAGACTTTACATACCAAAAAACAGTTGATGTTGAAAAATTTTATTCTTTTTATAAACGACAAATATAAAAAATTCATTTTTTAATATTTTCATTTTAAGTAGTCATTGTTGAATATAATAAAACTCATAAAATTAAAAGTAATAATCAATAGAAATATTTTAAAAAATGTTATACACTGCCACAATGTTTTTTTTTTTTTTTTTTTAATAGGTGTAAGGAAAGGTGTCCTGAGATAAGAGTTAGCTACCTGCGCCCCTAGGGGTCAGGTTCAAGAGTTTCAACATCTTCTCAAAGCAAAGAGGAGGTGTCTCCATAGGACGCTTTGACACTGGCGACTGAGGGGATTGGTTCAGTAATCTGCGCACTGTTGTCCCTACCGTGTCCCAAGACATGGTGGCGAGCTGTCCCATGGCACTCGCAAGACCTCTGGTCGTAAGTTTGTGGTGCCATTTGTCTCTAGCAGGACTGACTGACTAGGGACAAAGAATATTTCTGGAAAGCAGCTACAGTGGTGCTTCCTGCAGTTGTATTATAATCCCAGTTAAGGACCACTGGCATTACAAGAATGAGATTTTTGAAGAATTTTAAATGTGAGGCACTTTACATTATTTAAACTTTGCACAGAGGCTTTATTAATAGATTTAATAGTGTGCTATTTCAATAAAAATATTCACTATTTACATAGGATTTAACCTTATCACATTTCATAGACAAAAGTTTCTCTTAAACAGGCATTCACAGGAGCGTGTATGTTGTTTCAGTTCTTATTACTGTATCTTTGAACACTGAGTTAATCTATTGAAAATATGCAATGATAACAAGAGTCCCTGTCTTGTTTGTGTAAATATTGAATTACTGAGAGTTAATTTAGAACATGCAACATTTAGGTAAATCATTAAATCCTGGGGCCAAGGATGTAGCTCAGAAGTGCTCCTTGTAAGCACAAGGTAGTGAGTTCAATCCCCAGTACTGCAAAAAAGAAAAAGAAAAAGCAAAAAGAAACATAAAATCCTAACATGAAAAATAAGAGGATATGAATAAATGGACAGACCATATACTGTTCTAAATTGAAATTTTAAATGAAGATGAAAGTAATTACTAAACCTAATATATAAATTTATGCACCATTGCTATAAAATCACTTGCAGATAGAATAGAAAATAGAACTCAACAATTTAGGAACCACCCAGAGGACTAAAGCCCTAAATGTGAAAGCATACATATGTATGTATTTACATTAAGTTGCTCTATCATATTTGAAAGATTTTTGAAAGTAAAGAAACCAAAGCAATAATATATCATTGGGTTAAAAGAAGATAAATTGACTAGGAGAGTTTATTCTGTTGTTCAAATATTGTAAAGTTACTGCAAAAAGAACAAAAGCCATGTGACGGCTGGGCGGTGGTTCTGCCTCAGTTTGCCTCCTGCCTCCCAGGCTAGCTGCCTGCATATGTGTGGGTGCTAAGTGTGCATAGGGCCCCTGATCTCTTCTCCATGCACATCCCTGCGTCGCAACACTCTGCTTCTGGCTAGAGAACAGTAGTTTCAGGATTTAAGTGCAGGCTTTGCTTAAGTAAAGGCTAAAGGGTAATGGGGATGAAATGAGACTCGAGATGTGTCATGTACAGGTACAAATTCTCGATGTTGAATTTGATCACAATGTATGATGATAAAATGTACTGATAAAATCAACTTTTAAAAGTAAAACTGGACAAAACAGAGAAAAAGGTAACAGCTAAAGAATTCCACCCTTTCCCCATAGATTCAGGTTTGCACATCTGCTGAAATAAACTGACAGTAAAAGAGGAAAAACAACAGGAGAAAAGAGTACAGATTCATTAATGTGCAGCGTGTGTGGAGGCTACATAAAATAGGAAATTCAGACCCAAAGCTCGAGGATCTTCACAGCAGAGAGGGGAGTCTGGAGCAACAAGACACTTTGATGAGGGGTAGAAATGATTTTTAGGGGAAATGAATGGATTCAAAGTCTGGACAAAAGCCTGGGACAAAGCTTCTCTTGACAATAGGTGTAGTCGTTGATGTTTAGTCTCTTCCTTGGTCATTAATCCTCTTGCCAATGTGACTCCACAGCATTTCATTTCTTCTGTGGAGACAGCTTCAGAGAAAACTTCTTCCTGAACTTCAGGAGAGAGAAAACAATCAAAGGTAACACAGGCCAGGAAAGGGTGGCAGTGGGACCTTTGTTCTGAGCCTGTCCAAGTGTCACATTTTGGGTACTGACTTTTGAGCCCCAGAAATTTGAAAGCCCAAGTTGCACACTTCACCTCAGGGCTGCGATGGGCGTTCAGTGCTTTAACTCAGTGCTGTCAGAGCAATCATTTCTTATTTACTATGTCTTGTAGCAAATTTCCTGGGAGTCTGAGGCACAAGGCTTGGAAGAATATAAATGACAGAAATGGACTTGAGAATTTTTGCTTCCTTACAATAAAAACAGTACAAGTTCTTATCAAGTCATTGATGCATGAAGATTGCTAGCACAAGAGAAATTAGGACTGAGAATAACTAGTTTAGGTTTGTATTTACCTTATATCCTGCTATGAATTTCAGACAGTTTTATATACATATACACACATATATATACACATATACACACATATATACATACACACATATATACATATTACGAATATATATGTGTATATATATGTATATATATATGTGTATATATATATATATATACTATAAACAGCTAAGTTGGGTAGAAATATTACAGGTAGTCAGAGAGGGCTGGGCTCTTGAGGGAGTCAATGCAGAGCTTGAAAACACATTACAATGGTGGCGGACATCAGTTGAGAGCCCAGCCTCAAGATAAAGACAGAAAAACGAGGCCTCCATGTCTCCCCAAGGGATAAGCGATATAACTGGCATCACTTGGCCCAATAAAGACTAGACAGACATCAGTCACTCTGCTCGGCGACCAAGACTTCCGGATCCATCTTTTCCTGAATAAAGTTCTTTGTTCTTTCCATGTACACTTGCTATGTGACCTGCTTCTCTACTGGATCAGTGTTATCTAAGCAGCTTGTGATCTTAGTAATTGATCAAGTTCTGTCGCACACTGCACTCACCCCAATTTTGCTGTAGAAAATTTCTTTTGAGAAGAAGGCTCCTTGGCAGTTCATGCTAGGACATCACCTGTCTCTCAGGAGCTACACGTCGGTCAAGTTTTCCTACTTTTCACCTCTGTTGTCCCTTAGAATTCACTCTTTAATTTGAGGAACACAAACTTGGCATATCTAACGTCTAGTAAGTTGGGAATTATATTATTTCATGTCAGTGACACTGAGGTCTCATTATGAGTAATGAAAAGTATTTTTTCAGCCCTTTGCTTCTCTCTGTGGGACTTTCTCCTGCTCATAGGCTTCCACAATAATTTTGAGGAATTTGCAGGTTTTTTTCTCACATGAACTCAAAAACACTTCCGGTCGGCTCAGTATGTGCCCCCCACCCCCACCCCGTTCCCTCCATCTCGCATCCGGCTCCGAAGAGCTGAACTGTGAGGGCAGCAGAATCTGCCCCGCCCCCCAATATGCCACTTCAGCACGAGGATCGTTCTGTGCTGAGGCCTTGAGAAGCAGCAGTTAACAAGAAAAGCTCTCTCCCTTCTTCTCCTGCTCAAAAGTAGGACATCGGTTTACCAAGGAGTCCTACCCTCCTCTCTACCAAGAAGAACATGGCTCATCAGGGCGATAACCACAGATCCTGTGAGTGTGATGACGACTCAGGCAGAGGAATCTACGTACAGAAGTGTAGCTGGGCCTGGCTTTATCGTTAATTTTCCTTATATTTGCTTCCCCTTAATTTGCTGCCCTTGGCGATCCAGATTGCTTCCCTTTGTTTTGTCGCTTCTCTGACATTTTCTTGTCCTTGTTGAAAATGCTTCATGAGCTAGAGCTCTCTATCACTTCTTCGAGAGTACCCTTTCCCTTAGTTTTCTCTTACGCACGTCTAAAATTATATCGATAAGCTTCTCTTAGTTTTTCTCTTGTTAACCAGCCTTTTGTTACAGAGCCCCCACTTCCCCAGCTCAGAAAGGCAGAGGGGGAAATTACTTTTTTTTTTCCTTCTACTTGTGTCCTCCTAAAGTTGCTAGCTGCAGTCTGAAACCACAGTGCCTCAGAGTATGAGTCTACGTGGAGGGAGGGGCCGTGCAGATGCAGTTAATACGTATGGGGCGGTACTGGAGAGGGCCGGGCCTCATTCAGTGCCGCTGGCGACTTATGAGAAGCCCGATTGGCCACAGACTTGAGCACCGATGGAGCATCCTGCGAAGATGAGGCACAGGTCAGGGTGATGCTTCCGCATGCCCAGGGATGCCAAGGCCCCCCTCCGTACAGTCGCTCACCCCTCAGGCGGTGCTCTCGGCAGGTGCCTCAGTGGCAGACGCCTGCTTGGCCAATCCAGCCCTCTAGACTTGCTCCATTATTTCTGATTCCCCAGCTGAGGACATCCTAAGTGAAACTGTGGGCCCAACTCGCGTTAGAGTCCTCGGCGGAGGGACAGTGGGACCTTTATGATGGCACTACAATGCAACTGGTGTTTACTACCTCATCAGGGAATTACCTGCAATATCTGCTGTTAAATGCAACTGCATACTCCATTTCATACATTCATACATTCATTCAACACATAGTTTCATTCATACATCCATTCAGCAAGTGGTTACTCTCAGTCAACAAATATTTTCAAAATTTAAGGTTTTAGTTTTTTAAATACCAAAATTAGTAACCTGGATAATTCGTCTCTAAATGGAAGGGAATTAATATTTTTTGTGTATCTCAGCGTAATAGAGGTCAGCTACGTTAATTGATGGGCTGATTTTACTGGTCTGTATTTGGGTTGAGAATCTTATAACTTGCCTTGTATGTAACTTTATACATGACGTGATAAAGTATTTTCGAAGATCTGTGGAAATCATTCTTAGCTGTATCCTTTCACCAGTAGTCTCTCTCCCCTTTTTTAATAGTAAACGGAAAGAATAGGACCTAAAAATCTTATAGAAAGTATCTGTAAAAACATAGGTTATTATCTCATTTTTTAAAAAGTCAGTCTAAAAATTGCCCTTTTCTCCTTCTGCTCAGCTGCAGTTGCCCATCTGCTTTGCAGCCCCTCCTTCCCTGTGGCTTCTTCCCCCTTTTCCTGGGCTCGTTCACACGGTCCTTCAGTCACGTGGCCTTTCAGATCAAGTGCCACAGCCTGATTTGACAGTGAAAGGACTGGCTGCTCTTTGGCTTTGGTGGAGGCTGGGCTGAACAATCTCTAGCCTACTGGTTAGTTTACTTCAATTTTCAGCTCTCTGCAGAGGGAATCTCCTGGAGTGGCAGGGGATGTGCATAGCGCTGGAGCTCAGTGCAGCAGACATCGGAGGAAGTAGGATCTGGATGTGGTGGGGGCTGGGAGAGCCCGGCCTGGGGTGAAGGCTTTGGCCTGTTTGTTTAGCTTAAGTGAGGCGCTGGGTTTGTAGTGCAAAACAAAGTAGCAAAAGAACACGACCAAACTGAAAAAAGGATATTTGTATAGCAAGGTTGTAGAACACATGGAAAGTTATTAGGTTTTAGGATTTTTAAGGTTCTTATTTTCTTTACATCCACCCCACCCCAGCCCTGTCCGTTGCTCCAGTGTCTGGGAATACTCAGTCAATATCAGAATTGAATTCAATACATTGGAAGGATCAAAAATACATGATTAAAATTAACAACACATTTCAAGGAGCTATGTTATAGAAAGAAGCTTTAAAATAGAGATGATCTCACTTGAATTATTAATTTATTATTATGATTATTAATCGTAGTTAAATCTAAGGAGTATCCAGGGGACATTTTCTAGTTACTCAGATATGACTGTACCACTTTCCCTGCCCCCAGAATGGTTATCTTCACATAACATTTTTTTGAAATGAGGAAAACACAGTATCCCCAATTCAAGACTTTCATTCAAGATTTTTTTACTGGAAGATGATCAGTTTAGGGCGAAAAAAGAATATTTTTCTAAACTCCACAATTCATTTTCTTGTCTATCTTATGTTACTCCTTAAAAATTACTTTTAGGCTTTGACATTTGTGCAGCTTTAGTTTCCTGATTGTTGTAGGCTTTGGTGTGGCCTTTACTGTGACCTTTATCTAAGGCATCTGGACACCTGGGGAAGGCGGTGCACTAGGGAGAGGATGAGGGTTGGCTGCAAGATTTTTCTCCCTGTGGAAATTGCTGGATGTTCGTTCACAGCTGATGGGGGTGGAGTGAGTGGAATATGGAGATTTGCGAAAAGGAAAATGACTCCCCACAAAGTTGATTCAAGAAAATCCTGCAAATGTACCATTCATTTCTTCAGAAATGCTGATAAGCACATTCTATTTTCCAGGCACTGTAGGTACTGTGCTGAAGAAAAGCAGGGCCCACATCCAAACCTTTGCTCATTTTGGTTTATAGACAAAAAACCAAGCCATTAAGAAAAAGACTTAGATATATATTAGGCAAAGGATTATAAATAAATTTACAGAAGAGAGAAAGATTGGGGAGTCACTGTTTGGGGAAGGCCGGTCAGGTAACAGTCTACGCAAGTTAAAGCCCTGAGTGTGGGAGATGCCAAGGGCAAATGGAGGGCAGTGCTGAGGACGGAACCCAGTCCCTGCTGCTGGGATGGATCCCCAGCCCTCGACCTACTTTCTCTCTTGTTAATTGAGTTTACATTTTACATATACATTATGACCACACTCAAGTTAAAACCTTTTACAGTATATACATATCTTGGTCCTCCTGTTTCCTCTTTCCCCTGCCCACCCTACCACCCAACTCCCTACAGACATAAACTTTGTTTCCAGTTTTTTAACTGTTAAACTTTCCCCCCCCTTCTTTATTTTCCCTTATTTCCCCCCTTTCCCTTTGAACATTTTCTTCCTATTTCCCAATATCTATCTTACATTCTGGACCTCATTTATACCTTTAGTTTCTCATACTAGAGAAATGATATGGTACTTACACATCTGTGTCTTATTTATTTCACTTATGAATATGTCCTCAAGGTACATCCAGTTGAGTATAAATGACTCAACTTCATCATTCTTTATGGCTGAATAATATTCCATTTTATTTAAAAAACCCCACATTTTCTTTATCTCATCTCCCACTATGAACACTTGGGCTGTTTGCAAGATTTAGCTATTACAAACTGAAGTGCTATAAACACTGGTGTACATATGTCACTGTGGTATGGTGCTTTTAATTCTTTCATACATATACCTAGCAGGGAAATAGAAGGTTCAAATGAGACCACTAAACTAGTTTTTTAAAGTAATTTCTACAGTGGTTGCAGCAGTCTACATTCCCATCAACAGTGGAGAAGGGTTTCTTTCTCCCCACAGCCTCGACAGCTTTTGTTGTTGGTTGATTTCTTGATAGCGGCCATTCTTTCTGGAGTGAGATGGACTCTCAGTGTTGTCATTTGCATCTCGGAAATGACCAGTGATGTTGAACAAAGAGTTTTTTTCTTTTGGTACTGGGAATCAAAGTTGGGACCTTGCACTTGCAAGGCAGGCACCAGAACCACTGAGCTAAACCCTGGCCCTCGAATGAGTTCTTGAAGTAACCTTTCAAAGAAAGTATTAAAAGCTGAACTCTTCCTCTGAGGATCTTCTCCAGCATTCCCACTGTGCAGTGTCTTCCTTTACTGAAGAATTAGCTCCTTTTAGGTACTTTCTGTTAGTACCCTCAGCATTCCACTCTGATTTCTGTCAGCACTTAGGTTACTCCGAGGCCTGTGTCTGGCCCCTTGTTCTCTGCTACAAGCCCCTTAAGGACAAGCCTGAAGTCGCCTGATATGTGTCAGTGGCTGTCAGTACCTGGCAAGGACTCAGTACTTAGTAAATGTGTGTTAAGGAGTCTGACTCACGTCCACAATAAAATAGACAGTATCCTATCATGCATATTTTTGTATTCCCACCAGAGTTAATGGTGAGTAAAGATTTGCCAATTCCAAGATCAGATGAAATCACTCCAGGCTTCATTCAAGCTCCATTTGGCCTTCGAGACTTTGCTCAGAGGGTCACATGAAAAGGCAGGAAGTAGCTCAGGTACGAGGGAGACTTAGAACATAAAGATCATAGGCTGTTTAAGGTTTTTGTTGGATTTTTAGGAGATCAAAGTTGGGGTTTGGCACTAGGTAATAGGGTGGAGTGAGGAGATAAGTAAAAGAGTTTGGGGTACTGAATTGTTTTATTGAATACAAGGTGTTGGTGAAAATAGTCACATGATGTTCGTACTGATAAAAAGTATTTCCAATAAAAGGCAGGCACATTTTTATGCCAGAAAATGATGACACAGTAATCATGCTAGTTTAGCTTTTTGTTCTCTTGCTAATATTGCATCACCAAGTCATACTAGTGTGGTGAGGAGGGACAATAAAAATAAGTTATCAATGCACTATTAACTCAGCGTGCTCTTACCTATTAATAAGACATTGATGTCTCCTCTTGAGCGTGTCCCATTGAGAAGCACTTTCTCATTTCCTCCAGCAGCATACACAAAATGGCTTTTTTAATATACTTATGTCTGTGGAGGCTTGGTGCTAAAGACTTGTCTAAATGGTCAAAGATACCCTATTTAAGAAACAGGAAACACTTACAATGCACATTATCAACATTAGAATAGAATCTCATTATCCATTAGTTGGTATTTGTGCGATTTATAACTCACTTTAGAATGAGTTTTGCAGCATTTCATGATCTTTGCCATATTATCAGCTGAAAACATAGGTACTATGTCTTTGCTCATCAGTTTGGTATTATGAGCTAGGATTATGGCTTTGTGTTTTCTAGGCTGCAGAAATCTTTTAAGAGATGCTGCTAATTAACTATTAAATAAATGCTTGGATGAAGTTATCTTCATAACAGATAGGCTACTGGGAAATTGCTTTCCATAAAGTAGAATGAGTTCAATTTCTTTCTTTGTATTTTTGTTAACCTTTGCTTTGTCTCCTCTAAATCTCAGGCAGAACTGTGTACTGTTTTCAGACCTTTCTTTTTAAACTTTTTAAAGAAAAAAAAAAAAACCTAGTAAATAGATACTCTACGCAATGGCCTGTGGGAATTAAAGACGCTTCAAAGGACTACTGATGTTTCTCTGCTTCCAGGCATAACTAGCATAATAATCTGCTTTTTTCTCATAGGGAGGGAAGAAAATCAAATGGAGGCAAATGTTACAAGCCATAAAAAGTAAATTATATCATAATTTGGGGGGAATTATATATTTTTTAAGTTGGGAACTTTGTTTCAACCACTTTGGACAAGAAAAGAAAATCTGAAAAATCTGAAAAAAGTGAGTATCTTATATTTTTTAAAGCTCTGACCTTATTTTATTGAGTTGAAAACTAAATGGAGGCTTAAATTTTAAGTACAAAAAAAAAAAAAGAGAATTCTTAAATAGATCAATACAGTTATTTCAACAAGTTTAATATTCTTGGTAAATATTTTTTCTTCCTCTTAAGAAAACTGCTAAAAGAAGTTTCCTTTTAAAAGCAAAATTTAGATGTTTAATTTGCTTAACTTCACTAACCAATGGTAAAAATACTTACTGGCCATAATCAGAAGGGGAGACAGAGGAGGAGGAGGGGAAATCTTGGAGACCAGGACTGCGGTAAAGGGGCTGTAGGCACATACAATCCAGGGTCAAGAGAAGATTAGACCCAAAGCGTGACCTCACTCACTGGCTGGGGGTCAGGGGAGGGCACTGGGGCATGAGTACGAAGGCAATTTCAGTGACAGTGCTGAGCAAATATCAAGAAATGGAGATGGGACCAGAAGAAAAGGCTGCCCCAACACTGTAGAAGAAAAGAAAAGAATGTGCTGCCAGCTGTTCCCTCACCTGCCGTTCGCCTATCAAATAACCAACAGATATGACCAGATATCCATGGATGAAGTGCTGCTCTGGTTGCTGTGCAGGGGATGGGAAGATGAAGAAGACTGACCCACACCCAGGAAGAGAATGGAAATGCCAGCTTTTACCTTCCCTGGGAAGGCCGGGCCCTGTGACTTCATTGTCTCTCCACTTTACATGATAATGACAAAGAATCCCCTTTCTTTTGAAGTCCTGTTACTTTTCTTTTTGGTCTTTCCCTTTGGGCTTAACTTTTCTATTTTAAAGAAATGCAGGCCGGACTCTTCTTCCAGATAGTCCTTTAATATTGCTCCCAAGGTTACACAGAAGCTTTTCAAAATCAGAGAAAGTCATTTGTAACTGGAAAGAGAGATAGACCGAGTCACCAGCTACCCTTTGAGGATGGCATCATTAAAAAACAAACAAACAAACAGCTGAAGTCTGTAGCAGCTTTTGCACTAGATTCATGGAGGAGGTAGTGAGGAGAATGTCAGAAAGACATATTTAGGCTGAAAGTATTAGAATACTAAAGAAAATTTAAAACTATAATATTTGCCTAGAGCGAAGGCTGAGGAAAGCAACTTCATTATTTTGGTTTCTCAGTCATCTTATGGGTAATTCTGTGCCTTACACTATATCTCTGTTACTTTCTCACTGTCCGGAGAAAATGCCTGACACCTACAAGTGAAGAGAAGAAAGGATTATTTTACCTCAGAGTTTGCAGAGATTTTGTAAGATTAAATGTTAGAAATTGACCTCAAAAATAGAAAAACAGAAATAGAGAAATAGCAGGCCTAGTTCCTTAGATCAGCAGGCCTAGTTCTTGTAGAAACCCTCCCATTCCCAGAAATGGATGGCAAACTAAGATAATGTTAAGGAAGTTAAAAATCACCCAAAAATTAAGACAAAAGAACGACCTTTACCCCTAGTAGAAATGAGCTAAACATTCTTGCCTTGTTAAATCACTTCAAAGCTAACCAACCTATAAATTTAAAAGTATATCCTCTTGCCCAAAGCCACCTAACCATTAACCCGCCAAATCGTGTATAGAAGCTGTGCCATTTTTCCCTTTAGGGCCGTTCCTTTCCTGCATGTAAAGACAGTCCCGGCGCCGGTCCCTGAATAAACCTCTTGCGACTTGCATCGATAGCGCGCTGTGTGTTTCTCTAAGGCGTGTCTCCCGAAGTAGACCTGTTCGGGTCTAACATTTTCAGTCCATAACTGACTTGTTACAGGAAATAATACTGGAGATGAAATATGAAATATTATATCTCCTAACCTGGCAGCTATATGATAGGCCAAGTTCTTGTTCTCTAGAACTTAGATTAGGAAGATATTTATTGATAAGAAAGCTCCTGAGGGGCAGGAGGGGACCCGAGTGGGTGGCCCAGTGAATCCCACTTTACAGACGAGTTTTGGAGGGTGAAACCCATGTGGGTGCAGCATGGACCACGGCCATGAACATCCAACAAGGCTGCAAGTACAGTCGAGTAGGTAATAATGGTCCAGTTGGGAAACAGGTCATATAACAAGTATAGATGGAAAGGACAAAGACTCTCCTACAAAGTGTTGGGTCCGGAGGTCTCTGGTGACTCACCAGGGTGGTTGATGTTTGTCTAGGCTTCATGAGGCCCCTAAAGAAGTGTGTCAGTCTGGTCATCTCGTCTTTATTGTGAGGCCTGGTTTTCAGCCAGTGTGGTGCATTTCACCTCTGTCCTGGCCCTCTTGAGGACCCAGCCCTACATGACTGCCCATAATATTTCTACATAGCTCATCTATAATAGGATGGGTACAAGGAAGGGCAGCATGGCAGGCAAGAAGTAGTGCAGGACTGCGGGAGGAGGAAGGACATGTGTGCACTGTTCCAGGCCGCACTCACACTGACCCACCTCATCCCACCAGGATTCACCTCCCAATATCACCCCATCCTATGAACCTATCAGTGGGCTAATCCAGGGATGAGTATCAGATTCTCCCTGATCCACTTCCCTGAAGTCCCACTTATGAGCACACGAGTCTTTGGGGGGACATCTAGATATAAACCATAACAGAGTGTTTCTTTTTTTGTCATAGGACACCTGAGATCTTGTGTTTTATAAAGAGAGATTGTTCTATTCTTGGTTCTGGAGATTAAAAGGCCAAGAGCATCTTGTGAAGGTCACGTACACCTTCAACTCATGACAGAAAGACACAGACAAAGCATGAGAGGCAGTTTCTCTCTGTAACAGCCTGTTCCCCTGATAACTGATCCAGTCCCTTGACAATTAACCTAGTTCTATGAAAAAGGCACCAACCACCTCCAACAACCCAGTCTATACTGAAGGGCCCTTCCTTCTGCCAGTACCTTTCTTTGGGAATCAAGATTCCACCTCACCATCTTTGGGGAGTCACATTCATACAACAGCAGTCAGTTTGTAGTGTCATATTCTTGTCTCCTTCCAGAGACTTCCAAAGAAATCCCTAATTGAGAGAATCTCTAACCAAATTCCAATGATGAAAGTTTTGTTTGTGTTTTTAGTATTTCCTTCAGTGTGGAATACCAGTCAGACTTGTGGTTGCTCTTATATGTTAGGGCACAGGTGGTTCTGTGACTAGGTCCTCCTCCCTGGCATGCATCTAAGTTCCAGAATCCCAAATAAACTTGATGAAAGGGTCAGGTGCAACTAGACAGACAGATCTCACGCTTCACTCGCAGGTGTGTGGGTGCCCGAGCCTCAGCTCTGGATGTCTGTAGAGGGGTCACCAAACTCCTTCAGTCATCAACTACTGTTTCAATCAGACAGCAAACCAGACACTTGTAATAAGTCAGGTCCTGTGCTATCTGCTAAACATACCTAAATTAATAAAACATGATTTCCTTCTTTAAAACAATAAAAACTGGTTGTTTTAACTGTCCAACTGTTAAAAATTTTGACTTAAAAGTTTTCTTCGTATCTGTTTGTGCTAAGTGAGGCTAACTTCTTCTCCTCTATGACCGATACAAAGTTAATGCACCTGATCCTGTCCAGGGAGAGCCCCTCTGAGACCTTTTCTGAGCTCCTCTGCTGACCCGGAGCACACCCTTTTATTCCTCCTCTCAAGAGTAGGTCTGGCGGGGATTTTGGCTTGAGCATTGTCAGTCTAAAATGAAAAACAAAACAAAACAAAACAAAACCCCATAAACTGGGTGGCTTATAAACAATAGTAAATTTGTTCCTCTTGTGTTTGGAGGTTGGGAGTTCAGGCTCAAGACGCCAGTGCACTTGGTGTCCAGTGAAGGCCTGCTTTCTCACAGATGCATCTTCTCGTCATGTCCCAGACACTGAAGGGGGCTAGCTGGCTCTCTTTGAAAAGGGCACTAACCCTGTTCATAAAGGTTCCATCCTCATGACCCCCAAACTTCCCATATCCCCCTTGCTAACACTATAACAGTGATTCAGTTTCCACTATTAATTTTGGGGGTACACAAGGGTGTGCCACCACTTGTTATAAAATTTATATTTAATTGTTTCTTCTTATATCTAAAGTCCCAGGAATACTATGAAAATATTAATCTTTAACCTCCCCTTCCCAAGTTTTCTTAGGAGGTGAAGTGGTGAAAGTTTTTAAGACTTACAGTCGTGTGGGGCTCAGGAGGATCTAGACACCTGCTTTCAAAGATCAGCATTAGCCACCATGTTTGATCCACTGCCAAGTCCTCTCAGCTTTTCCTCCTAAATGCTACTTTGATCGGCCCACTTCCCTCCATCCCCACTAGTACTATATCCATTTGTGCTTGTCTTTGCATGAATCACTTCTGGCCTCCTAAGTGGTCTCTCAGCACCTACATCTGCCTCCTTTCAACACTTTCCCACTGTGGATTCACAGTGGTCTCCTGCTGCTCCCCTGGTTACAACCACAGTCACTGCTAATGGGATGAAAATGAGTCTACCCGCTTTGCAAACAAAGCGTGATTCCTTTCTACTGTGCGAGACTCCGGGCTTCTTCCCTCTCTGCAGCCCAGTCCTACTGGGTGTCGCACACGCACCCCTAGAACTCTGCACGGACCATCTTCCTCCTCCTCTGACCCCGTCTTCCTTATCCCTTCTTATCCTTCAGCTTCCTGATCAGATGCTGGAGGCGTCTCCCGGAGGTGCTCCCGAGCCCCACGACAACGCAGTGAGGTGCTCCCCCAGCATTGCCTAGACAGTCTTGCACATATATCGGGAGAGCTGACGCCGAGGCAGAAAGACTTGGCTGCACGGTCAGCCCATTTCCTTGCTAAGGGATCTTGAGTCGTCGTCCTGCTTCCTCAGCTGTAAGTATGGGAGTAGGGTAGCAGCTGCCTCCAATTGCTGCTTTGCCAATTAAATAAGGGGTTGCACGTGACTTCCTGTGTTTCAGTGAGTGAAGCACAGCAGATACTCAATGAAGGCGTTTAAAAATTACCGTGGTAAGGTCTGCAAACCATCAGCACTCGGACAGGCAGTGCGTCTCACGCCAGAGCAGCCTCAGCACGTAGGTCTCGACTGAAAATTTAATATATGCTCCATTAGGATTTGCTGAATCAGTAGAGAAAAGGAATACGTAAGTCATCCTGTCACCTTCTCACCTGGAGAAGTCACCACCTTCTCTCTCATTTTAAAAGGGTTTAATTCTATTTCAAGACAGAATTACATCCTACTTTGAATTAAGTGAGATGTTAACAGCTTCACACGTGCAAACCCATGTACCTGTTTAATTTTCATAACCACTCCAACAGGCAGCTGTTATTGTTTCCAGTTTATGGATCAGAACCAGGCCACAGTCACGTAAATAACAAGTACAGCTCCAATCCAGACTCAGGAATGGCTGTGTCACGCTTTTGTTCAGATGGCCCCGAGCCTCATGCAGACGAGGAGGGACTTTCTTCTTCAGCGGTAGCTGGATCAGGACTGTGTGGCGCTGGGGTGAAGGGTATGTGATTACTAAACCACTACACATGAGCGATTAGGTTGGCAGCGCCCTAATCTCAGCAGCTGAATGAGATAAAAGGGGCCTTGTTGCCTTTGCCACCTAGTGTGCCCTGTTTGCCATCCCTGTCTGGGAGGCAGCGGATTATGGGCTGAAGCCTCATGATCTGTAAGCCAGATAAACCCCTTCCCCACTCACTTTGGGTGTCAGGTATTTTGTTTGAGCAATAAGAGAAAGGGCAGTAACGCAGGCTGTCTCACCAGGCGTAGTGTGACCGGAGAATTCCTCCGGGAAGGCCCTGACGCGAGGGATGGAAGCATGTGACAGACTCAAGTCTGCATGCGTGACATGTCCACGCACCGTCCGGGCCGGTGTGGAGTTGAGGGTGTGGCGTGAAGAGGCTCCTCACCCGTGACGAAGTCTGCTCCCCTCCCTCCCGGATCTCCCGCGTGCGCTCCGCCAGGGTCTGTCCTGGCACACGTCCTGGGCAGGAATAAGTGTGTACGCCCACCGGACCCCTGGGGTCAGAGTCCCTCTGATCACCCGAGGCGGAGCTGCACACAGCAGCAGCGCAGCGGTGCTGTGACAAGAGGCGGCAGCAGGGGCCGGAGATGCCCACACGCACGTCTCCTGAGCACCTGTCTCGGCAGACACTGCCCAGCAGCTCCTGGTGGGACGAGGAAAAGAGAGCTACCGCGGCCATGGCTGAGAGTCGAGGACAACTGTGTGGGTCAGCTGAGGTGCGGAGGAGTCGCTTCCCTCTAGGCATCCGCAAAAGAAAGCAGGCCAGGGCCTGAGGCCGGCGGACAGGTCTTTTACTGATATTAGTTTCTAACCTGTCTTTCGGATTCATGTCCTTTCGTGTGTACAGTGAGAGATCGAAAAGAGACTTAGAAATGTGAAGTCTGGGCGAAGTCTAGTGAAGATCTGAGAAGCCTTGGGAAAGAGGAGAAGCGAGGGAAGATGGCTTCTTCCCTTTCCTCGCTGTGTTGAGAAAACCTGCATGAGGTGGGGCCCAGCCTGGGCCACTGTGTCCCCGAGGGCTCTCTGTCCCGGCGCTGCCCAGACCCGGCCACCAGCATCCTGGCGCACTTCTCTTTCACAGGCCCCAAAGCTAACGCATGCCTGAAACCCGACCCAGAGTCAGGAGGGGCAAAGCCTACCAATGGGAAATGGCATCTCTCTGAAGGGCCAGTGTTGGTGACAGGCCCACGCAGCAAGTAAACAGCATAAACTTGTGTGTTGGAAAGAAGCTGGCACTGGTGAAGTGACGTTTTCCTGGGCCTGTAGTTCTGAGAGTTAACTCAGAAATGAAAACATGCACTTCATTTTTTCCCTCCCAAGTTTCAACTGTTCTTTTACATTTAGCTATCTGTGAAAGTTATGTCAGTTACATCAGTCTTTCAAGTAACAAACCATCAGTGATCAGCTGATTCATGGGTCAGGGCCTTTGCATATCCTACTAGTCGTTTTGATACAGGGGAGTGAGCCTAACTCAGCCTGCTAGACATCTGAAACACGAGTTCATGTTCTCTAAAATCCAAGGATGAATTCTGGGGACAAGGGAGGTTAAGAGTAGAAGTTTATTGAGGAAAGAAAGCTTCTGCCTAAGAGGGACAGAAGGGGGACCTGAAAGTGGAAGACCCTGTGCATCTCACTTCCCAGAGGCCTTTGTATGGAACAAAGCCACAAGGTGAGGAGGATGCAGAGTGGGACAACAGTATGTAGTCCACCAGTAACACTGCAAGTGTTATCGCTTTAGGTAATATTGGTCCAATGAGAAATTACAAGATGGACAAAACCATGATCAACAAATAAGATTACAACAAGTATAGTCCCTTAGGTAATACAGATGAAATGAGGATCCAGTGGGAAAGCAAGTCATGTAACAAATGTACAAGGATTTTCAGACAGAGGTCTTTCCTGGGAGGGAGGGGTTAAGATCTTGGCTATAGGGGCCAGGAAGTTAGCTCAGTGATTCCGGCGCCTGTCTTGCAAGCGCAAGGACCTGGGTTCGATCCCGGTAAACACATAGCATACTGGGCATGGAGACTCACGCCCAGCAGCAACCAGTACCACATACCACAATGCTGGGCATGGTTGCTCATGCCTGTAATCCCAGCACTCGGGAGGCAGAGGCAGGAGGATTGCTTTGATCTGAGTTGGAAGCTGAGCTCAGGGCCAGACTGAACCACAAAGCGAGACTCTGTCACAAAACAAAACAAAACAAAACAAAACAAAAAAAACTAAAAAAAAAAAAGATCTTGGCCATCCACCTTGAAGACTGAAGCCTACTTAGAATATCAGTCACTTACTGTTTACCCTACGTGGGTGAGGTAGTTTTCTCCTTTGGTAATGCTGCCTGCCAGTGAAGGTCTCCTCGACTGTCCTCCATGTTGGCCCCTTCCCTGTGGGCTTTTTGAGAGCTGGCCCTGTCTAGTTGCCAATAAGATGTCTAACTGGCTTCCCTACCAACAACAGTATTTCCATGGTAACTTCCCTCAGCCCTGATGATGCACATGGGGGAATTTCCTTCTCTGAACATGCGGCTAAATCAGTGATGGCAGCTCAAGGACTCTTCTCATCTAAGAGGAAAACAAGGGAGAGATTGTTGTTGCTTGGACTGACAGGACGTGACAGAAAAGACCTGAGTCACAGTTTATCTGCATGGACAGTAGGTGAACGTTTAAAAATGGAGACAGAAGTCACACACCTTCAGTGAGATGAACAATTTCAACTGCATGATGTGGCCCAGAAGGTAGAACTGAGAGCGGCTCTCTGCAGACCGGGGACCTGCTGTTTGGCAGATCTTTGAATACACAGAGCTCTTCATGAGAGGGTGAACATCCTGCCACACTTCACATTCCAAGCTAAGTGGATTCCTGAGTGACCCTGATCTCTCAAGACTGAATTTACTTCAAGGGTAAAGTAATTTACATTGCTAAATGTTTTCAGCTTTACAGGGGGCAAACAGGATACATATGCAGAACTGGCATAATTCTGTTGTCCTCATACAGACCAGGAACTAGAAAAGAGGGCGTTGGCATGTTGTAGAGAAGTTAACATAAAAAGAAACAACACCAGCAGACCGTTGTACAATCCTCAAACCTGCTAGAAGTCTGAAGCGTGAGTTTGTGTTCTCTCTAATGGAAGAATAAATTCCAGGAACAATGAAGGTTAAGAGTAGGAAAAGTTTATTGAAAAAAGAAAGCTTCTGCCTGACAGGGACAGAAAGGGGAACCGAAAGTGAGTGACCTAGGACCGTATTTCTCAGGGGATATTTATGGAGCAAAGCCACAGGTGAGGGGTTGGTTCAAAGTGAGGCCAACCAATAAGGTTTAAACAGTGGACAAAACGATGATGATCAATAATATTGATTAGAGTGGAATCCAGTGGGAGAGCAGATCAAAGAATAAATATACGAGTATTTTCAGTCAGGGATCTTTCCCTGCAGAGGTACATTAAGACCTTGGTCAGCCACCCAGGTGACTGAAATCTACTTAGAATATCTATCACTGCTATTTATTCTACATTGGTGTGGTAGTTTCTCTTCTTTTGTAACGCTGGCCTTTGGTGAACAAGTCCTGACTGTCCTCCATATTGGCTCCTTGGCTGTCCTCCCTGTTGGCTTTTTAAGAGCCAGCCCTACTGGAAGATATCTAATTAGCTTACCGACCTACAGTATAGCTGGAGAATCCCATGCCTCCATGACTTTTATTCATCAAACACAAAAGTGGGAAAAAAACACGTAACGATCGCTCTGTGAAAATGTTAACGGGCAATGATACTGCTTAAGATGGTGACTTAAATGATGAGAAATGAAAAATTGTGGTTTATTAGCTTTATAAAACTCAGCTTCTTCTTAACTGACTTACTTTATCAGTAGCTGTAACAATGGCAGCAATAGAGAATTAGGTAGAAATGTGTTTCTGAAACAACCTGACAATTTTCTTTCTTTTCTTCGCCCTCGAGGGTCACTTCAGTGAGCTCGCGGTTGGGTTTGGCAGGTGAAGAGGGAGCATCCAAGGAGATGTGCTTCCTCAGTTCTACTTTGAGCGTCAACTTTAGCAGATTGTTAGATTCTTGTCTCAAGTTGAAAGTTTTGTCGCTCATAATCAACCAATAGAGTTGAAAAGGGAAGAAGAAAAAGGACAAAGGGGAAGAAGAGAAGGAGAAAGGGGGAGGAGTAAAAGAAAAAAAGACAACAGAGCCTTTCAAAGCGTGTGGGGGGCTGGAGGTCAGTGCCTTAGAGCGAGCAAAGACAAGACTTGCACTGGTCAGTGTTTGTAGGGCACTCACACTAACGGAAAGGAAGGAGTGACTCAGGGCGCAGCAGCGATCTCACCATGATGCGAAGCTCATGCTGACAGGGTGGAAAGAAGATTTCCCAGAACATAGGTGGGGTGGCAGAGCTGATAAGGGCCTCTTCCTCCCCAGGAAAAATACTTCTCTTTCGTGTTACTACAGGTTTCTCCCTGAACCTGGAAGTCATCAGCTGATGTGATTTGCCTCTGAGTACAACAGACTCATGGACAGTGGAGCTGTTTCTTCAGGCACAGTGGACCCTCAAGCAGGGCCCATTGGGCCTCAGATAGCTACAGTCTTGCTTTAATTACGAAAGGACTGGGCCAGGGATTTAGCTCAGTGTTCTGGCGCCTGTCTTGCAAGCGCGAGGGCCAGGATTTGATCCCCCGGTAACCACATACAATACTGGGCATGGAGACTCACCCCAGCAGTAATCAGTACCACATACCACAGTGCCAGGCGTGGTGGCTCACGCCTGTCATCCCAGCACTTGGGAGGCAGAGGCAGGAGGATTGCTGTGATGTGAGTTGGAGGCTGAGCTCCCAGCCTGAACCACAAAGCGAGACCCTGTCTCAAAAAAAAAATTATGAAGGGACTTCACCCTAGAGTCATGCATACATACTCCTGACAGAGGGGGAACCAGAGGGAAAGGAGGAGAGAGAGAAAAAAGAGCTTTTTTCATGAGAGAGCTTCTAACATACTGTTCACTTTTGAAATTCCATGGACTCAGATCCAAGCAATAGCAGGATCATGCCAGGTCAACTTTTCACTTTGAAAAGGCATCCAGTGTCTTCTGAGAGGACACCTGGCTTGAAATAACTGTGTCATGATCCACTTTCAAACTCTTTGTCCTTCTTGAATCACTTCTGTGTACTCATTTCTACAGCCTCATGGATGCACTAACCATTTTTACTCTGTTCCGACCTATTTTTTTTTTTAAATTCAAATCTTTATTGGTACATTATGAATACACATAATCATCACATTCAACAATGAGAGTTTGTATCAGAATATGACATGACTTGATTTTCATTTTTTCCTCTTTCCTCCCTGCAATCCCCACCCCCTATATACATAATCTTTGTTTCCTTTTTTCTTTATTACTGTCACATTCTTTTCCCCCTCGTTATTTATCCCTACATGCTCTTCCCTTTTAAATATTTTCTACTTCACAATATCAACTATACATACTACAACTCATTTACAACTTCATTTTCTCATACCAGAGAAAAGATACGATATTTATACCTCTGTGATCTATTTATTTCATTTATGAGGATATCCTTAAGGATATTTGAGTATGAATGACTCAATCTTATAATTTTTAATGGCAGAGTAATACTCTATTCTATTAAAGAACCACATCTTCTTTATGCAGTCTCCAGTTGATGGACATTTGGGTTGTTTCCAAGATTTGCTAATCACAAACTGAGCTGCTATAAACATGGGTGCACATACGTCGCTGTGATAGGAATCTTCTAATGCATTTTTTTTCTTTTGTGTATATACCTAGCAGAGTGATGGCTGGGTCAAATGGGACCTCCAATCCTAGATTTCTGAGGAATCTCCACAGAGGTTGTACGAGTCCACATTCCCACTAACAGTGGAGAAGCAGACAGTCCTGAGACAGTCCTGAGACAGCAGCCATTCTTTATGGAGTGAGATGAAATCTCAGTGTTGTTTTCATCTGCACCTCTCGAATGACCAATGATGTCGAGCATTTCTTCATATACTTCTGTTCTGACCTTTGAGTGACTGAGGTAATCTGGGTCATCATGGGCTGGTTGGAAGAGCCCGACACCCTGTGGCCATACTTAGTACTACAGCTGTTTTTTCATCATGGGGCCAGGGCGAGCTCTTCCTGGCAGCTACCTTGGCTACTGCAGGATGGAAGGTGTGTGTGCTTTTAATCTTTTACATTTTCCCATGCTACACCTGTCTCATTTGGTATCTACATCGAGTCATATTTTCTGATCAAACCAGCAGAAGATGTGTTCAGGGTCTCTATAGTATTTTATAAGTAAGGATTTCTCTCCACTCAGCCCTGGCTGGGGTATATCAGTCAAGGGCATTCCATGCACTCCAAAGCCACTATGTTACTTTCAAAGGTTAAACACTGAGCAAACTGGGAGACAGTGTTGCAATGGAATGAATGCCAATCAGAAACCAGACTTTTCTGGCTTTTGCTTGGCCACACCCACACCTTCTTGAGGAGGTCATTGACATGCCTGGGTTTCACTCTTAGGGCATGCAGAGGATGGCCAGCTCATTTCCAAGGCCCTCTGGCTTCAGACATCTCTGAGCTGCACCTGTGTTCTCTAGGGCCTCACCACATCTATTGGCCAGCTGTGCTTGGAGGACACGTCATTGCTTCTGACCCTGAATGCTCTCCATGTAGGCCAGTCACCCTTATTTACTACTATGTGACTGCCTTACTATTGAGTCAATCTATGGGAGCACGTCGATCTCTGGTTTATTTTATATCTATCAAAAAGTGGAAGTTATTGGCTTCTACTCTAAGAATATGAATTCATCGATAAATGAATCAAATTCAACCTGACGCCTCTCAGCCGGCTCCTGTTTTGCTCTTTTAGTCTATTGAGATAGGAGTACAAGCGTAGCTGGCATCATTGTATGTGTGTGTGCATGTGTGTGTGTGATTGTGGTGTGTGGTGAGGACTGCAGTAGGGCCTGGTGCATGCTTAGCATGCACTCTGCCCCGAGTTACACACCCTGCTTCCTTCTCTTCTCCTTATCCTGTGGCTGCAGCCAGATCCCGATGGCCACCATCCCCGATGTCGGGCTGTCCATGCTGCATTCAACAGCATCTAACTTTGTTTTTCTTCAATACTTGGGACTGAGCCGAGGGAGCCCTTAGTTGTATACTTTGTTGCTACCATTGTTGTTCTTTTGAGACAGAATCTTACAAAGTAGCCAGGTTGGCCCTGAAGTTGCAGTCCTCCTGCCCCAGCCTCTGGAGTAGCTGGAACTGTGAGCATGCAGCACTTGCTGAGCAGCTTCTACGTATTTTTTTTTTTTAATCTTTATTGGTACATTAAATATACACATCATGATTGCACTCCATAGTGGGGATTTGTACCAGTATAAGACACAACTTAATTCTCATTTTTTCCCATAGCCCTACCCACCCTACCACCCCCCCATATACATAAAATTTGTTTCCTTACTTTTTTGTTACAATCTCAACATTGTCCCCTTTCACCTTA
>PVIR01000096.1:0-68270 GCA_004026965.1 Petromus typicus | reverse complement strand
GATGCGATATGTACCTATTTGTGCCCTATTTATTTCACTCATGAGGATATCCTCAAGGTATGTCCATTTAAGTAGAAATGATTCAAACTTATAATTTTTAATGGCAGAGTAATACTCCATTCTGTAAAAGAACCACAGCTTTTTTATCCAGTCTCCAGTTGATGGACACTTGGGTTGTTTCCAAGATGTAGCAATCACAGATTGGGCTGCTATAAACATGGGTGCACATATGTCACTGTGATATGAGTCTTTTAATTCCTTTGTGTATATACCTAGCAGGGCAATGGCCGGGTCAAATGGGACCATCAATCCTAGCTTTTTGAGGATTCTCCAAACTGATCTCCACAGGGGTTGTACGAGTCTACATTCCCACCAACAGTGGAGAAGGGTTCCTTCTTCTCCGCAGCCTGGCCAACATTTGCCATTGGCTGATTCTGAAATGGCAGCCATTCTATGTGGAGTGAGATGAAATCTCAATGTTGTTTTCATCTGCATTTCTCGAATGACTAATGATGTTGAGCATTTTTTCATATGCTTCTTAGCTGCTCTTACTTCTTCCTCTGAAAAATATCTGTTCATTTTAGATGCCCATTTTTGAATTGGGTCATTAAATTTGGGTGGGCTGATTTTTTTGAGCTCTTTATATATTCTAGATAATAGCCCTTTATCTGAGGAACGGCTGGTAAAGATTTTTTCCCACATTGTTGGTTGCCTGTTTGCACTGTTGGTGGTTTCCTTTGCTGTGCAGAAGCTTTTTAAAAGAATGAGCCTACTTATTTTTTTAAATAAAAAAATTTTTTGTGAGACAGGTGTCTCACTTTCTAGTCCTGGCTGCCCCTGAACTCACTATGTAGCCCAGGCTAGCCCTGAACTCTTGGTGATCCTCCTGTCTCTGCCTCCTGAGTGCTAGGATTCAGGCATGAGCCACCACACCTGGCACTGTGGTATGTGGTACTGGGGACTGAACTCAGGACCTTGTGCTTGCCAGGCAGATGCCAGAATCACTGAGCTAAATCCCTGGCCTCAGCATTGACTTTTGAGAGGATATGAAGACGTAAGCCCCAGTTCCACCAAGTTTACTACTCACCAGGGCTCAGAGCTATCAGCACAAAGGAATGAAACCTAATTAGCCTGGGGATAATGGTGAAACCAAAGGATGAGTATGAGTTATCTGTGGAATCTGAGCTATCAGGGGCCATGGAGAGGGAACCTGAAGGTGGAAATCATTTTAGCAGTGAAAGAATATACCCAGCACTATATAACTGTTTTAAATAGTACGGCTGTTTTTTTAACCTGAAGTACAGAATTAGGGAGCATTTGATTCTAATATCTAATAAGCATTCCAGCTTATTTCCAAATTCAGATTTACAGACTGTAATCTCCAATTGGAGCAGCCAAGGGTCCCTGTGTGCCCCATGCAAGTTCTCCCTGATGTCTGTGGTCAGCCCTTGGACAGTTCCACCAGCCCACACCAAGCCTGTGTGTTCACAACACTGAAGTCCAGAAAGTGGTGGCACGGGCTCCTGGGAGGCCTCCTGTCTGAGGAACAGGACAGCAGAACTGAAGTCTTAAATAGAAGGCAGAACGAATAATTTGGGGTGCTCCTAGTCTAGAAGACAGGAAGACTGAGAGTGTAAGACATCGGGAAGATTTACACAGTAGAGTACAATGAAAGCTCATAACCTATTTTTATTTATTAATCTCCAACCTCTGTAAAACTTACTGGCAGCTACCATAGCAGGTGGAATATTCCTGGCCCTTTTATAGGACTCATGACCATTTCTGAATTAATATCGTCACATACACTGAACTACACATAAGTCAAAGACCTGAATTTGTAGGACCTCTTCCTCCAACCCATTTGAACATGTTTAAAGTCTTAACACCTCATCTATATTTGTCTCCTGCTACATTTGTCTTTGCTGTTACCACACAGATAACTGGATTCTCTCTGTTACCAGGTTACCGAGTTATCAACTTCTCTTTTATAATAGCTGTCACCTTCAGTCTCTTAATCTACAGTGGGCCCACAGTATTAGGAAACCTTCCAGATCGGCCCCGACTGCCTACTGAAGATGGCGAATAGCGGCCCTAGACAGTTGACTCTAGTCTGACTCATTGAAAAACTGCAAGAGCAACTTTGATAATTTCTTTATTTAGAGACATTTCAGAACCATTTAAATCAACAGACAATGAAAATTTTTTAGACATAACATACTGTGTTTATCTTGAGGTACACATTGGGCCCATCAGATAATGTTCTGGAAAGCAATACAACTGTTAACTTGTAGTTAACAACCCAAGTTTTCCAAGCTGAGATACTTTAAAGATGGTTACAAAATTGTTTGAATACACTATTTCCATTTAAGGAAAACTACTGAAATTCTTGAGTTCAATTTTTAGACTTGGCTGGAACAGTATTTTAAGTGGAACTTAGTTATGAAATGAGAGAAAAAGCTTAGAGCTAAGAAATTATCTGAGCCCTACTATATGAGATGATAAACAAAGGAAATTCACCATCTGATAATCTCTACTATAAAACCCATAGTCTAGAAGTGCAGCAAAATGACAGAAAAGATTTGTACATAATTTTAACTGAACTCATGTTTAATCCTTTTCCCTGCCTATTATGAGACAAATTTTAAAATACCAAGGTTCTTGAAGACTAATGATGTGATTTAACATGACGTGGTCCTAAAAATCCTGCTGTCTTACAACTTCACTGTGTCAGAGTCCTACTTTCCATCTTTTTCACTCTGGGACTTTTCTTGATTTAGTAACCTCTAGATTACTAGGGAAATATTGGAAGTTGATGGAATGGGCGTGTTTCTGAGAGCTTGTGTGTCCAACTGCGGATTGAATTTTTCTGGTAGGCTGAAACTAAAATTTCCTTTGAAGAGTTTGCTAGCTTCTTTTGAGAACTACTTTGTATTCGTTTGTTATAAGAATGCTAACCTTACACTAGCGAGGCATGAGGAGCAGGGACTTGCTGTCCTAAGTGTTTGGAAAATGAGGGACTCATTGCATCCACGCCTGCGCCCTGGACGTCTCAGGGAGGTGAACTGGGATGTGCGGGTTGTCCTGGAATGTGGGTGGAGGGGGTTCGTATTTGTCTGAAGCCAGCTGGGAGGGGCTGTCATGGATTTCCTGTAAGACTGTTGCATTTCTGCAGGAGACAAGAATAAACACTGCAATTGAGCTGAATGGGCAGTTTGCTCCAACTTCATAAACTTGAATGGCGTGCACAGGTTGAGAGAGTGTGAGTGTACATTTCACAGTTCATAAAGTCGGGCAGCTCAGCTTGAGGAAGGGAGAACTTGCAGGCGTCTGTAAGGTTGTGAGTTGATCTGTGAGTCGATCTGTGAGTTGAGCTCTCCCTCAAGTTGGGTCTGTGTGACACATTGAGCTGCTCAGCTTGGTTTCATGCTGTACTTCTCTCCTGATGGATGCTATGAAGATGATGTTAGCCATGAATTTATGGATCCAAGAAAAGGTCCCGTTCAGATGGACCCATTCCCTCAACAAATCACAGTCACTCTTCTGACCATAGGGGACCTGCCAGAAAAGAAGCTGCACTTGCTCTGGACCTGGCTGGCTGGAAAAGCTTGTCTGGAGGACCTCTGTACATCCTCATTCACTGCAAAGTCACATTCTCGGGAAGGAAGGGCTGTTCCCTTCTTACTTTTGCTCTGTGTGTCTTGTTATGATTTTCTGTAGCCACAGGTGCCTTGGCTGCTCAGGTCCTCCACAGGTAGGCACTCAGCTGGAGAGGGGCGATTATCTTCACTGGTGGCATTTTAGAGATGTCAGGAGATATCTATTATGATCAAACATTTTCCCAGTCAGTAATAGGAAATCCTAGATGAAGTGAGACAGTTTCAGCCTCCAACCTACACCAGATTCTAAAGGTCTTGTGTTTATCTTACACCCTGACCGGGGCTGCCGTTGTTTCTGTCTGCGAGGCTCACTTCACTCTCCATACATCCAGCTGCACCTACATACACATGGTGTCAGCATCTGTGAATTTAAATATAAAACATGTGATTCTAAGGAGGCGGGGCTGGGTCTTTGGTCAAGACAAGCACCGCTGACAAAAGGTGCTCAGTGAACATGCAGTGATACACAAGGCGAGGCCAGGCTGCCTCCAACGGGTCTCCAGGTCACCAGTCAATACAAACACGGCAAAAATAGGAGCCGAGGATGTAGCTTAGCGGCACTGTGCCTGTCTGGCAAATGCAAGGCCCTGAGTTTGATCCCTGGCACTGAAAAAAAATAAAAGCAAAAATAGAGGCTAGAGCAAATACATGAAGAAAAAGAAAACAAGTCTCTTTTGTATAAGATTGCTGCAAAAGAAAAAAAAGATGAAAGGAGTCATTTGCTTATATAGAGCAAGGTTTCCAGTGAGCCCAAACCAGCCAGGTTTCCACTTCTGACTTGGAAACTACACCCAGGAGCTCGGTGCTTCAGAACCCAGGCACCAGGATTTGCCACCAAAAAAATGTGGCTTCCCAACTGCATCTGTCTGTGTTTATTCAGGGCAGTGCGGAGGGGACCACTCACTTACTCACGGAGCCTCACAGCACCTGGGGCATGGGAGAACAGTGCAGCACAGCACAGATCTGCCAGTCACTTCTAAAGAGGCCTCCAGTGGCAGTCTTACAGGGAATTCTTTCTACTTGGCACGTTAGTATTTACACTATGGGATGCATATTAAGAGAATAAAAAACACAAACTTTTTACTTTAAAAGATCTAAGGTGGAAAATTCTAACAGGTATCAATTTACTTCAACTCTAAACCATGACATGAATGGAAAATAGCCTTCTAATGCCAAGAAATAAAGACAAATGTCACAGGGCTACCAACCCAGACTGCTGGGTCTGGTCTTGACATCTGTGTATTTTGGTGAGCAGGAAGAGAGGATCGTAATGTGGCACAGTCCTCAAGTCACACTGACGCCTGTGGCCGACCTTCCCCACCCAGGAGGCCTCAGTGTGTCCCCTGGTCACAGGCTGCATATCAGAATGTGAGGACGGACTTGGGCTGTTTGCTGGGTGCCTTGTTCAGAGAACTGAAATTTTTCTAAGGTTCATATTCCTTCAAGAAGTCAAGAATGAACACGATGCCATTCAATTTGGAACATTTAACCATATTTAGCAAAAATTCTCACACTACTGTCCTGGAATTCTCCCAATAGAAGTAAAGTGATATATTTTCCTTATAAGAGAAGAAAGAAAAGCCTACAAAATTAACAAGGGTTCTTAGGAATCACTCAACTGATGTAGCACTTTCACCAAGAAGGATGGTGTGTCTGACTTCTGAGTTCTCTTACAGCAAGATATATGTTGCAAACACCTCGCACACTCTGAGACATGCTCCTCCGACCTCTTGCTAGGAGGCACCAGAGGAAAAGACCCTAACGCTGAGAGTTATCATTCACCACACACTAACTTCTCCACATGTTGGCACAAATATGCAAAAATCAGCTGAACCAGAGGCTTCAAATCACATGGAATTCAATGCAGATGCTTTATGGGCTCCTTCCAGACTTTCAGCGATGAGTCTTGTAAGACTGCGCTTCCATGTTCAGGTCCCTCAGAATCTCTGGGATCATTCTGTCCACCGTTCCTTGGAGAATCAGCTGTGTATGGTCCCCAAACCTCAAAGGATACTTGAAAGTAAAGATACTATCTAAACCATCTGACTTAAAATTATGTCTTAAAACATAATACACAAGAGTGTGCTGTGTACACACACACACACACACATACATACACACTCTCCATGTGTATATTTCTTTTTTTTTTTTCTCTGCTCAATAAAAATCTAGCAGCAGTTAGATCAATTATTGTGGTCATGATTTGTATTACTTCTAAGGAAATCAGATCCTTTATCAACACATGACTTTAGGAAAAGGCTTTTTAATCAAAAGATCCCCACCAAGCAGATAACATTAAAGTGTCATTTCATATCACTGACATTTTCAGGCACAAGAGTAAAACAATTAGCAGTAAACGATCCAAACGACAGAGCAGAGAATACAGTTGTCTAATGTGAACTCTTCCCAAAGACGGGAATTGCCCAAAACGTTTCTGTTTGTCCTTTCTGTCTTTTTTTTTTACTTTTTAAAGATTGTGATGTCTTTCAGCTTTGGCTATTCTGTAATAAATATTACACCTTCTCCAATAAACCTACTGGGTAAGAACGAATTCTCCAAACGTGCCGGTTTCGTCTGTAGCAGCTGCTGTGTGGAGAGACGCACAAGGGACACCTCTACGTGTTCTGTACAGCGTCTTTATTGATGTACAAAAGAGCCTGGTCACCATTCAAAAGTGTAATCTGCATAGTAAGAGTTTCTCTTATCCTATTTACAGAGAAGGTTTTAGTGCAAAAACACGAGCTTGCATTCCCGCCCAGCCCTTGGAGCACACACCGGTCAGTTTTGTTCCGTACTAGTGGGGTTATTTGGCTATATTTTGGGTCTCCAGCCATTAATGAATTGCATGATTTTCTTCACCTGAAGTTTGCTCAATTTGAAATCCTCTGAGAGGATCTCTTCGGTTAGTTGAACAAGCAAATTCCCATCAATCTTTTCAGTGACAAAGAAGGAGATGACATCTTCGGACAGACCGATGAACCGCAGTGACTTGGACACTTCTTCCACGGAGAGTCCGGAGAGGTCTGCGGGGGGCTGCCACGGGGAGCCGTCGCCACAGGACCTGGGGGCCAGCTGGAGATGGAGTGGCGAGGAGAAGGGGTAGGAGACGGAGAAGAGGTCCTGCATGCCCTTTTTAACAAAGTACTGGTCCTCAGAGAGGTCTGGTGACCCCGCCTGGGGGTCCTCCTCAGCACCATCGATTTTCAGAGGCAAAGGCGACGTTTCTGTGGCCGCCTTCGGCTCCGCCGGCTTGGGGGCCCGGGGGGGCAGGGCCGGGCAGGAGGCGCTCTGCTTGCTCACGCCCGCCGCGAGCGCGCTCTCCGTGCTGTCCAGCGAGTAGCTGGCGGACTTGGGACAACCCGAGGCGCCGCTGCCGCTGCCGGACGTGGAGCCTGGGGCGCCGCTCAGGAGCTCCGAGCCGTCAAAGGCGAAGGGCGCGGGGCAGTTTCTCTTTGGTGTGCTGGGCGTCTTCTGGCGCGGGTAGCTGTAGCTCCTGCTCGGGTCTGTCAGGAAATCGCTCCGGGTCTGGCTTTCCGACGCCCCGGAGTAATGGTTCGGCCACGACAGCCGAGAGGACAGGGCGTCGGCAGAGGGGCTCCCGAACGGGGACCCCGGGAGGCCCGCCGCGTCGCCCTTCGCGCGGTCGCAGGGGTAGCAGGAGACGGGCGCGCTTTCCGAGGGGCTGGTGTCACTCTTCGTCACGCTGCTTAGAAAGGAAACACACGGGAGAGGAAATTATTAGGTGAACAGCAGGGGCCAAACTTCCCAGCCTTTATCACCCACAACTTGAGGTAGAAAAGTGCAGCTAGGAAAAATATGTATTTCTTATCAACACTTCAATAACAAAGTTTTAAAACAAGGAATCTTTACTAAAATATATTGGCAATCATGGACACAGTACCTAATGATAAAAGGTTCGAGTGGCGATAGGAAAATATTTTTTACAGCTAATAGGTAAAGAATCATAGGTAAGTGTCTAGATTTCCCTGTTGAGAAAAATTCTCAAACCATGCTTTGGGCTTTGCCCCAACAGACGCCAAGACTGAGCGCTAGATAGGTGCTACTTGCTTGGCGGCTGTGCAGGACTATCGCATGACCACAGAGCCATCCCCCTTGACTATTTCCACCTACGAGTCTGAGACTCGAAGCAATGCTTGTAGTACTATGCATGCTCTTGTCTTTGTCTCTGTACCACTGAGTTATGTTAGCATAAGAATTTCGATGTCTAGAGAATTAAAAAAAAAAAAATCCCGCAAAGAGCCACCGTTCACTTCAAGAGCACATGTGGTTGGTGCACGAAGCCTGGGACCGGGAAGATGGTGACACTGCGGTATGCTCCACGGAGGCGACCGGGCGGGAGGGGCGGGAAGGGTCTGCACAAGGATGCTGTTCGGAGAAGGCAAGACTTACTTACAGCAAGTTCATAATTTCAAGAGAGAAACAGGGTGGATCTATTTTGCTGATACATTTTAACTGGATGATACAAAAAATTTTTAAAAACAAACCCTGCCACTTGCCAGCCACGAGATGGACCACGCTATTGGAAGTGAACTTAAGCACACGGAAGGACCAGATGGGGGGGTGACGGTCTGCCTGGGGTGATGCCAACACAGTTCCCGCCAGTGAGGGGAAGTCGGGCAGGGAGCCCTGGGGACCCAGCCACGGAAGGTTCTGGTGGAAGGTCAAATGGAAAGAGCTGGATGCCGGCTTCTGAGAACAGGGGTCTGGGCTGCCTATTTCAGCGACCCCTGAAACATCTTTTGTCCCGAGACTTTGGCTTTTCCACTGAGGTCAAACTCAACAGGAGTAGTATTGTGCTCTTCCAGCAAAAGTGACTTTGAAGGAGAAGAGCCGTTGATTTCTTCTCCCACCCCCTGCCTGGTGATGCTCCCAAGGGCCCGAGAAGCGGCTGATGAGAAGACAGGTGGCGGAGGGCCTGGCAGGGAGACTTACATGTTGTGCAGGCCTGAAGAATAGTAGGACAAGGTGGGGCTGGGAGAGCGAGTCTGCGGCCGCGCCGGCTTGGCTGTGCGAGGAGGGACGGAGGGGCTTGTGGACAAAGGCTTTGCGCTTCGGGGTGGAACAGGTGGGGCGTTCAGGAGCCGGCACTCTTCCCTGACCTGGCGCAGAAAAGAACACTCCGGGTTAGCAGCAGACTGACAAGGCCCTGTGGGCAGCTCATCCTGCGGGGTCTGGCGGCGACAGTTACGGGGTGGCAGCGGGGTGTGAGCAAGGAGAGGGCAGAGGAGGGGAGGAAATAGGAAGCCGGTCAACAGAGTCCGCCACGGATGGAACGAAGCCGCCACGCACTCGCTGGGAACAGACTGATACTGAAAGAGTCTGCTCTGCTGCTTGGAAACAGCACGTGATGCGCAACACGCCGAGGAAAAGCTGCTGAAAGAGCCGCGCGATGTGAGCGTGCGCGACGCAGACGTACTAGGAGCACGAGGACGCTGACAGTTACACCCTCCTCCTGAGTTTTATTTATACACTATTCCAGTGGCGTTTAGTTTGACTCAAATTGGGAACGACAATCTCTCCAGGCTTACAGATCCTTCTGAAGTTAGTTTGGGGCGTTTCTGACATACACTTGGAGATCTGGTTAAAAATCAGCTTCTAATACCAGAGACCTAGGGTGGGGCCTGAGGGCAGACATTTGTCGAAAGCTCCCGGGTATAGTGGACGCTGTCAGCGCAGGGACCACTCTGAGCAGGAGGGCTGGAGAGGAAGCAGCAAGGCAGCTCTCCAACTTGAAAGCACGACGCTTTGGGCAGAGAGCTGCGTCTGCCTCTCACTCTCACCCTGGAGAGGATTTTGGTGGCCCACGGTGCTCGTGGTCAGCACGTCTCTTTTCCTACCCCAGCTTGCTTTCCGCCCCATCAGGCATTTTTTAATGAACACAAATTTCTACCAAAGCAACGGGCCTTTGCATGTACTTCCCTAGATCAGGCAGCAGGGGGCAGTTTATACCTGGCTCTGCTAGTCTACCCTAAACTGGCGAGGTAAAAACAGCTAATACTGACTTGGTCAAAAATGGTGGACTTTGAACCACCCCACTTGCTTCCGAGCCATATTCCCATCAGTATTTCGACCTGTGCCCTCCAGTCCTTCCAGAGACCAGAAAGCAGAGGCTCCACTCGCTCTGCCGTGGAGTTTGCTGAGGACACAACCGTCAGCTCACACCACTACATCGCAGCTCCTGCGCCCTATGGGCGCTACACAGGCCTCAGCTGGCCTCCTAGGCCCCCTTTGCCTGCCAAAGAAAACCTCGAAGGACCTTTATTAACAAATGTGTGACCATTAACACATCTCGATGCTAACTGAAATGGAAGCTATTCGAAGTCCTTTCTGTGGCTGCTGTTCTTTCCCGATCCCCGCTCACGTGTGCAGGACCCGCAACCGTCCCTGAGGCTTTTCACCCGCAGAAGCGCTTGAAGCTGAGACAGAACACGGAGAGCAGCAGGTCTCTTCCTCAAGGGCCGCAGCCTCCCCTCTGTGGGCCTCCTAAAGAAAGCGTGGGGGCCACGCGATGTCGATGAGGACAGTGGACTGCTCGGCTCTGCACCATTGCGGGGTCTTCTGAGTCTAAGATGAGGACCAGCTAGAACACGGAGTCTGGCGGGGTTTCCCATTCTTGCTTCCTGGGGCGTCTGGTCATCCTCCCCTGTCTGCATAGCTGGCTGCTTCTTTTCTCTCTCAGGGACGAGGTGCAAAGCCCAGGGTGGACAGCGCCGGCTCAGGGATGCTCAGCAAGAGCAGTCACTCAAGTGCAGAATGAGTCAGTTAATTTTTTAATTGAAAAAACTTGAATAATCACTTGTCAGTGTTGGGAGAGAGTGCAGCACTAGGGAAACATGGTTAATGTTGAATTCAGTTCCGATTTTCCTGAAGTTTGGACGTGTCAGTAAATACGGCACCTCATTAGTGACTGCTTACCTGAGGTGTCACCCAGAATGTGCTGTGGTGTCAGCACCTACGTATTTAGGTTACAATAACTTGGTCTTGTAACTTGGAAAAGAAGCCACTTGCAGTGGAATGGAATAATCCACAGTGCAGTGGAGGTGACAGGGGCCAGGAGCCTCTGTGAGCCCAGGACACGGTGAGGAGACAGCTATGGCTGAGGGGGTATTTATGGTTAAACCTCCAAATGGAACTTCAGACACAGGCCGTTTGCGGGTGGCCACATGGTTCCTGAGGGAGTTTGGGTGTAGTTATGAGTCCAAACTAGGCTCACTTGCAACTCACCTTGGAAAAATAGCACTTTAAAAAAAGACAACTTTAAGAGGATCTCATCTATGGAAAGAATTTCAGGGGTCATTCTGATGGAGGCACAGAATAAGTGGCTTGTTTTCCCAGGAGGTGGGAAGGGGGCCCTCAGGGTGAGCAAGACAACCCACAAACGCCCCCACATGGCTTTGAACTTGGTGTGGCAGATGTGACTGTCCCAGTGAAGTCATGTTTCACACCATTTTATGGGAAGAATTACCCGCTTTGGTGGGACGTATGCATTTTGGGATTCAGAGTTATAAATAGTGAGGGCTTGTTGTACCTCTTCCTTCCTGTCTCTTACACCCTTAGAATAATGAGAATTCTATTTTTCTTTGCTTCTTGATTTGATTCAGCATGGTACAGTTATATCCAAGAGGAAAGTAGCTATCCTGTAAATGAATTTTATCTGATAATAAAAGGCCATTTACAAGACTGAATGGCCAATCACACTATTTCCAGTTTTTTCTCATATTCAATTTCACTTTTAAGTGCTACCTTTTCAGCACATTCCTTTCAAAAGCCTCAGCATGCGGCTTTCGTCATGTTACTCTGTCTCCAGCGGCCCTCTACAATGACTGGCCCCGGGCCAGCCCGCCCTGCCGTGTGCCCACACCCCACGGCCTGCGCACTCTGGCTCCTCCTGCGGACACGAGGCCTGTGCGGTGTCTGGGATCACTCCAACCTAGCTCCCTGGCCTCTGGCTCTGCTTTAGCTTCTCTGCCCACCAAACTCAGTGCCTGTTTCTGCTGCCCAGCCTCAGCGTGGCACACTGGGACCATCGCCGCAGTGCCAGGACCAGTGCCTGTGTGGACTGGGCTGCAATGCCGCCACACTTCCTCCTCATGGACGTGGAACTAGCTGAAGAGCTAAAGTGGTGACTGCGCTGAGGGGAGCCTGGGCCTCGTCACCTCGAGCACGAGGAAGTCAGTCGGAATGCTCGTAGAGGTTAACACACGTTTTCTCCAGAACGTGTAACGGAGACATTTCTATTTGCAAACATGTACCATGTAATGCCTCTTGTATTTTTCTGTGGAAATCGATACTGCTGGATGGTCTGGACTGCGTGTTAGTTTCTGTGACGTCCACGTTCACTGACCACCTCCGGAACAGAAAGGAGCCACGATGCCACCTCCTCCACCACAGTCCGGTCTAGTGTCACAGTGACAGTGACAGTGCTGGGGTATGGGCTTTCACTGTCGGCCTCTCCTAGGGTAATTACTCTTCCCAAATGAAGACTGGAGGGCTGTTTTGCGCCTGGTGGACTCTAACTTCAACTGGCAGCAGCTGGAAGGAGAAGCGTCTGCATTTTCAGGAATGACCCTTGAACATCAGCGCTGAGCACAGTGGGCGGGTGACCTTTGCCCGTCTGTAAGGAATGTCTGGCTCTGAGCAGGCTGGGGGTTCACTCCGGACCTCCTGGCACCAAAGTCCGGCCTAGGACAGGGCCACGGAGCTCAGCTCTGACCTGAGGCAGCATGGGCCAGTCGCAGCCAGACCCAGAACCTCCCTCCAGACCCAGCCCCTGGTCTGAAGCGCTTCTCGCAGCTGGACCACTTGTAGCACACTTTCTCCACGCTCACTCACGGAAGTCTTTCTCTTCCTAAAACGTCAGCGACTCAATTCTTATCAAATACATGGCACCACAACCCTGGTGTTGGTAACATTCCCCTTGATAGTCACAAACAGGTTGCTAATCTAGAGCTAAAAATAAAGTTAATTCACCCAAATGTCTAAATGCTGAGTTCTATTCATCTTGAGTCTGAGGCATATTCACAGGGAGTGGATTTATCCATGTGCCACATAACACAGAGAGTGGGGTGTGAAGTAAACTGCAGAAGGCTGCTGAGCCCGGTCTATATAAAGAGCTTGAATCAGAGCCACTGTCTCCTTTCACTGTCCCCAAGAGTGTGAAGAACCAACCACCACTTTCTCCCTGCCCTGTGCTATATGAACTCAGCAAACTGCTTCTCCAAAGATAGTGGATGCCTACTGTATGCTCACTGGACATGCGTCCAACACACCAACATGAGTAATTCTTGGAGTTATGGAGGAAGGAGACAAATGTAATGAAGATAAAACTGTGACGTGTCGTGACAGCGGAGAGTGAGTTTGGGGAGCCCCACAGACTCACTTGAGGCAGAAGAAAAGAAGAAATTCATAGGACACTTGACTGAGAATCTTGACGATAATGCAGAAGGCACCCAGGCCATGAGAAACAGAATGATGCCCGGGACCAGAAGCGTGGAGAGCGAGACAGGCGCTGAGAGCGTTCAGCAAAGAGAAAGCCGGACCGAGCGCTGGAGAAGTGAGGGCGTCGGTTCAGCAAAGGCTGTGCGGCTCTGTGCTCACAGGTGCTCTCTGAAGTGACGGCGGCGCCGAGACCCCGGCTGAGAAGAGAAGGTCAAGCCCTCAAGGGAGGACAGAAGAGAAGAAAAACAAGTGACCACAACTCGCTGCTCAGAGAGCAGGGCCACGACCTAATGGGCTGAAGGGAGCAGAGGAAGAGGGCTGCCGGACAAGAGGGAGATGGCGCCGCGCTGGGAGCCGGGGCAGGGGAGGGCTGCGAGAGGCTCACATGGCCGACAGGCCGCAGGCCGCAGGCCCCGGGTGAGCGCAGCCAGCGGGCTGGGCCTGTGGGGAGCGGATGGCACATTCCAGGAGTGACCACGACCAGGAGAGTGAGGTCACCGCGTAGGCGGCTCACTGTCTTCAGCCACTGGCTAGAAAGCAAAGGGTGGAAGCAGTAGTTACAAAGGGCACGGACTGCAAGGAGCCTGCTTCCTCGGCAGATGATTAACTTGGCATGAACTTGAACAGCGCGCCTGGGCCCGGACACGCATGCGCGTAGCTGGGGGGCGGAGCCATCACCTCACTGGGACCCTGTGCTAAGTTCACTTAAGCAGACGGTGGAGAGAACACCGGTTCCCTCTGCATCTGTCAGGCTGCCCTGGTCAAGGAAAGCTAGAAAAATAATTAAGGTTGTTTTTCATTCAGAGCTACGAAAAGCAGCAGCACACCCGAGGGGACCAACAGCTATGGAGAGTTCAGGTTTCTAAATGACGGCGGTCTACCAGAAACCAAACCCGACTCTGATCCCTGGTCACGGAACGGGATCACTTTCTCGACACTAAGAAGACAGTGCAGAATGTTTAACTGAGTTGCCCGCCCCCAGGATCAGGCATCTCCTGTCCCTTTCTCTTTTTATGTCTGTCAGCTCTGTTAGTTGAGCAGCCTGGGCAAAAGGTAAAGGACCAGTCATCTGTGAAAAATGGAAAAGAAAGTCTTTTCCCTGCATAGCCACACGTTAGAAATAACGCATGAGAAATAACGCATGGCAGGAGGCTGAGGCAGGAGGATCGCTGTGATTTGGAGGCCACCCTGCGCTAGTGAGTCCAAAAACAGCTTGAACTACATAGTGAGACCCAGAAAGTGAGACTCAAAAAAAAAAAAAAAAAAAAGTTTTTCTCTTTTGCAGTCATGAGGATTGAACCCTGGGTCTCATGCATGCTAAACAAGCGTCCCAGGGAGCTGTACCTTCGGCCCTTTCATTCATTCATTTTTATGAGGCAGGTTTTGCCAAGTCACTCAAGCTGGCCTCAAACTTCTGATGCTTCTTCCTCATCCTCCAGAGCAGTGGGCATTACAGGTGTTGACACCACACCCAGTAAGAATATGTTAATGCACTAACCGAGTTACTGCATGGCTGGAAAACAGGTTAGGTAATGTTGATGTCTGCAGAACAAAATTCAAATACTTGCATTGGGAATATTTATGTATTTTACCTACGAACTGCCTTCTGTTATGTATCTTTGACATTTCTGGTTTTTTTCAAACCCACCCCAAGTGTTCGTGAAACAGTACAGCGTGAACAGATTTTTGGGGGATGACGACATTTCTTGGAAAGCCTGTGTTTCCTGGTATCCTGGAACTCCTTACTTCTCTTACATGGAAGAAACAACAGTTTCCCACCCTGCAGTAACTGACCAGTGAGACGGGTCAGGAAGAGTAAACAGGACACTTCACTGTGACGCATTCCTCATCCCAGACTTCAGATGTCCTTTAGGGTAAGGAAATCCTTGTTTGACTCTTGAGCGGAGTCACCGCTGATGGGGCCACCCACTTCCATGTCATTTAGTCTAAATCAAACCTGTGGCTCCTGCTGGTAGCACGGATCCTCTTCCTCAAAGATCACGTGCTCGGAACTGAGCAGTTACTAGCATGATCTGGAAGACTGAGGTAGGAAGTGGAGCATTCTGTTTCTTTATTGACTCTGATTCAGAACATTTAACTCTATATCTGAATTTGAATTAAAATTGGATTCATCTTTATTACGAATTTTCTTCTTCTTTTTTTTTTTTTTTTAGGTTTTTTGAGACAGGGTCTTGCTTTGTGGTTCAGGCTGGCCCTGAGCTCAGCCTCAAACTCACATCACAATACTCCTGCCTCTGCCTCCCGAGTGCTGAGATTACAGGCGTGAGCCACCACGCCTGGCACTGTGGTATGCGGTACTGGTTGCTGCTGGGTGTGGGTCTCCACACCCAATATTGTTATGTGGTTACCGGGGAATCGAACCCGGGCCCTTGCGCTTGCAAGACAGGCGCCGGAACCACTGAGCTAACTCCCCGGCCCCATGAATTTTCTTCTTTAAAAAAGCCAAAATCACAATGATGTTGGTGGAGCAAAGAAAGTAGTTTTGTAACCAAAGTCCTTTGGAATTTGTAACCTTGTCTTCTTAGCATGCTCTCTGCCCTGTATTCTACATTTCTTCCCACACTCCCACTCCCAGATAACAAAATCATTACAGCCTTAAGAAATCTTATTTATAAAGAGGCTTTTATACAAAGAGTTCATAACCCCATCACATAGTCATCAGTGGGTATTTTCAGCTAAACAGAAACTAGAGTTTACAGTAAAAAAGTGTCAATAAATTGAACCTTATTTGAAACTTAAGTCATAAGACCAAATGTAACTTATAGTCAAAATCCTGATTGTTAAGTGCATGTATTTTTTTTCTTTATTTTTTCCTTCTAGTTTTAAACATTGATACTAAGGACCTAAGATAGACTTTTCTCTGAAAAGCCTTCCAATAGTCAAGCCTCAGGCCAGGGAGGCTGGGAGGGAGGAGGAGGCGCTCAGTGGTGGCAAGAAGGGCAAGTGACTGAAAAGAAGGACTTGTTCAAATTCTGGGCACTGCCCTGGGCTCAGGAGGAAGCATCTGCCCTGAGGCCCAGAGTAAAGCCCTTCCCGGTAAGGAATATGATGCATGACAGTGCCGTGCCTTTCTGGTAGGCGAGAGGATTTTACACAAATGGTATGTCAGAGTGCAGATCTGAAACAAGACCATCCAGGACAGTATTGGAATTGTCTTCCTTCACATTCTAGTCACTGAGATTTCCAATGGACATAGAAGAATGAAAGTCTGGGCTAAGAAGGCTTCATTTGTAAAAATAGCCAGCGTGGTACGGAAGGCAATTAGTTCTGAAGTTACCAAAACACAGTGATAATTTAATCCTTATTTCAATGAACAAATGCGAAGGTAGGTATGGCTTGTTTACAAAGTACTTCTCCAAAGTTGTGATTAAAATTAATTAAATGTCAAATGCCCCAGGAGACCTCATTAATTAGTGGACTCTTATAGAGCAGTTATTTTGAGAAGTGAATAACTGCTTCCATTCTCCTTATTGTATGTGATGCCAAGGATGGAGCTGAGTCTCACGATGCTGGGCAGGAGCTCCACCACGGAGCTACATCCCAGCTTGTGCTTCCCTGTTAATGCCTCTAGTACCTAAACTGGAGCATCAATAATACATCAGATCTACCTAAGAAAGTCTGCCTCATAATGCATTTTCATATAACTTTCTTAATATGATAATTTTTCACTGAACTTTCTTAATCTAGGCAGTCACATGTTGCCCTGACTGTCTTGGGTGCACACTCCAGGGCTGCAGATCTATAGCCCCACGGCCTGGCCTCTGAGGTCTGAGGCGCAGTGGATCTATGGTGCCGCTCACAAGTTTGCCTGGGACAGTTAGGTGCTTGATGAAGTCTGAGCCGCAGCAGTGTTCACAGATACCCCAGAGTGTCTCAAACTCCGCAGCTCCTCATGGTGACTCAGGATGGCCTCGGGGGTTATGATGGCTCCTCAGTGAGGTAACTAGGACATCTGCGCTACCAGCTCTATAAACTCAGCCATGTTTTTGTAAAATCTGGCACATATGAAGGGATCACACCTAGGGTGACACATGTGGGGATATGAGGAGGAGGAGGGGGCCCCCAGGGCCAGTGGTGCCTCCTGCTGACCTGCTGTGGAGGTGGACACGTCCATCTGTCCAGCCTCCTGGTTCTGGGGTGCCACATGACTTCCTCTCTCCATCCCTTAGCCAAGAAGTTGAGGGGAAAAAGCCCTCTACAAATTACTGTCTGGCTATAAGTTGGAACACATCCTATATTAAATTACTCTTTATTTTGAATGCTTACCAAGTGGCAGGGAAAAGTGCCAAGTACTTTGTATAATACAATAATGGAGCGAAGAGTTATTATCCCCACAGGAACTGACTCAGGAAAGCTAAATATTGTGCTAAAGCTATGAAGGCACTCAGTGGCAGGGTGAGGATTTGGACCAAGGTGTGGCTTACTGGGGGAGGCCAGTGCATGCCTCAAGGGTCATCTGGCAGTGTGGTGGGCCTGCTCTCTCTGGGCGCAGCTGCACTGGGGGGGTTTCGTGCCATTTCCTTCTTTTCCCATGACGGTTCCGCCTGTCTGGGGCAGATTCAGAGCCTTCACTGAGAGCTCACCCAGGGTTTCCCTGCACCTGCTGGACCAGGCCCAGGCATTGTGGCGTTAGATCCATTCTTTAAGTCTTACTGTTCTCAAACACCAAAAAAACACTGTGCTTCATCATCTTTTATTTAGGATGAACTTTTCAGCCTCCTCATGCTGAACACACACTATCGATTCATCCACAGCTCAGGCCCTATACTGTATCTTATAAGCTGTGGGGCGCCTTTATCTA
Source organism: Petromus typicus (assembly GCA_004026965.1). Classification (NCBI taxonomy): domain Eukaryota; kingdom Metazoa; phylum Chordata; class Mammalia; order Rodentia; family Petromuridae; genus Petromus; species Petromus typicus. The sequence continues at coordinate 50,333 of PVIR01000096.1, read as the reverse complement.
CACAAAGGCTACTGACTCCCTCCGTTCTGCAGTACAGGGCTTCACAACTGAGCTACTTTACAGTTCTCCTTGAACCAGTCTCTGAGATTATCAACCAAGGCTGAGTGCATTTTCCCTACTGCTGAAGACTGAATGGAAGACACTGATCCCTGGGGCTTGGGGCCCCCTGGTAGGACACCGCTGCCCACATAACTCCAGCAGAGTTGTGGTCTAGTTTCGATACCCATTTATAATTCATTTTATAAACCAGAACAGTCTGGCAGTAGTTTCATTTATAGTTTTATACAAATAAAGTGTTTCCATCATTGCTCTCCAAAATCCCATTGTCCTAGGGAGAGACAGCTCTTGAAGACTGTCAGTTCAGGGCGTACCTGGGTAACTATTCAGACACAGAGGAAGTGAACACAGGGTATGATGTCACAAAACAGAGGGTGGGTCTAGAGCAAGTGCCTGGATCAAGGAAGCTGATCCACTTCAAGGGGACTGTCAGGTCCCCCTGGACCGGGGAGGGGGGGGCACCCTCATCTAATCTTAAAGGGACAGGGCCATACCTAGCGAGTGGGGCACGCTCCTCGGCTAGGGTTCCACAGCCAACAGCAGCTGTGTTCTTTCTACCTCTGGCATCAGCAATGGTTTACTTTTTCCTGGGACATTCTCATTAGGAAGAGAACAGCTTCACATACTCCCGAGGGGGAAGTGATGGTACTTTGTTTAAAAAGTGCATTAAACCATCTTTATATTCTGAACAGCCCCACTAAACGCCAGCTATGAACAGAGGTAACTCCATCCCTGTGCTGCTGAGGACTCTGTTGGCCCCACAGCTCAGGTTGGCCAAGTAACAGTGGGCAGGCAAGGCAGCGCCATGCTGCCAGGATCGCAGCACAATGTGGGAAGCACCACGTATGATATTTAAACGGAGGATTTAGTCTCACTTTTGTGGAAGGAAACAAAGGCCGTCAAAATCTGCTGGAGAAAGGGCACAACCATGTCACAACGTAGGACCCAGGAGGTGAAAGCAAAGCATGAGAGACCTAGAGGAAAATGAGGAGGCGGACGCGCTCGAGTGCACGGCTGCCCTGGGGCCTTCAGAAGGCCGGGAAGGGAACAGGTCCTTTGTCCAGTGCCAGCTTTGGTTTCCTGACTGCGAAAGACACCTTTTCCTTGAGGTTTCCACCAGGCCAGAACCTTCATTCATAAGGACCCGTGAGAGCTGTTGTCTCCCGGGACAGTGTCCTGCTGGCCGCACCAGACGGCTCGGCACCGCCTGGTGGCATCCGATGGGTTGGTGGTTGGACACACAGCCTATCTCTCGCCCAGGACTCCCTCCACTCTAGCTATCAAGACAGGACTTTTATTTAGTTCTACAAAAACACTTTAATTTAAGCTCCATTAAAGTTCCCTTTTGAAAATTATAAGCTAAAACCACATCTAACAATTAGGATGTTCTCTGGATCCCACATACATCCAAAAAATGGAAAATTCATTTCATGGTCATTGCACCAATGAGAAATGGCTTCCTTTAAAATGGCTAAATTTTTCTTTAAAATTAAATTTGATGATCTCAGGTGTTTATAAAAATCTTTATGTTTATAGCATTTTATAAACACTGGGCATGCTCTGAAAAGATTCTCTCACATCAAACGAAATTACAACTTAGACGGAAGGCCAAAAATCTTTTTTTTCCCCCTATGAAATTTGCTTTTAGTTTCAAGTTGAACTTCAGTGTTTTTCTTTTAGTCCCAAGATCAAGATCAGACTTAATATTTATGTTCATACTCATCTTTCAACAGCCACAAAAAAACCCCCCAAAAAACAAAAAATACCAAGTGCTAGTGGTTCTTACCTCTAGACCTGGCTACATAAGTAACCTCGGTGTGACCACCATGGAGAAATACAGCAGTCAGTCAACAGAGATGAGATCTACAACATGCCAGGTGGGAACAAAAGTCAACAGGAAAAGCTCCTGTAGTCATGTTCCCAAGAATGACTGAGGCCTCAACCTTCAAGGAACTTCAGATGTAGAAGAGTTACATCTGAAAGGGGCCTGCAGTGCTCTCACCTGTAGTGTGGGAACTCCTTTGGGGAACCTCTGACATGAACATAAGGACCAAGGTGCTTGACTCCACTGTGAACTCCCCAAACACTCCATGACCTTATGGAATAAAGGGATCTCTGCTCTTGTGCCGGGAGGTCCCTGGAAGATCCCGTAAGGAGAATGGGAAAGCCCAGAACTGTGGTCGCAGGGAAGCTGAAGTGGACCCTCCATCAGGAAAGCTCTGCGGCAATCAGGGCTCCTCAAGGGCAGCTGAGCAGGGGCCCAACACTCCGAGGTGCCCACGTGCTGGCTCTGGCCTCTCAGCCGCTGCTGCCTTTCACACGCCCTGTGCCACCCTACCCAGCCAATCTGATGGAACTTGGCATCCCCACGGCGTGTACGTGACTCCAGCGCCTGCACTTTTGCTCATGCTTTATGTGACATGGTCTTTGCTCTCATCTCTCTGCTCTTCCAATTCACCCGTATTCTCTAAACTCATTTAAAATGTGATAATCTCTAGGAAAGCTTCTGTATTCATTTCCAGTTAGAAGTTTCTTTGTCCTCTGAATTCCTACACATATTGTTACTTTTTCTTTCTTTTTGTACAAAGGATTGAACCTAGTGCTGCTTGCTTGCTAGGCAGGAGCTCAATGGCTAAGGTACATTCTCAGCCTTTAGTATTTGAGAAAGGGTCTTGCTAAATTGCTCAGGTTTGCCTCAGACTTCCAGTCTTCTTGCTTCAGGGTCCTGAGTAGCTAAAATTACAAGATGGTCACTGCTCCTGGCTGCTTGTCACCTTCTGAGCTGTACACAGTCTTTTCATCTGTAATCTTTCCCATGGAAGGCACTAGCACCCAGAACCCAGGTCTTTCTAGCCTGTAGTCCAGTAACTCCCAGGCTTTCAAGCTGCATTCTGCACAGCTGCAGTGTCCCAGGGAGGTGGCCTGGGACCACTGGTTGGGAGCAAGAATGTGGGGAACCAGGAGTTGCCCTGTGGCACCTTGTGCTCTGGTCAGGGAGATTTTGATTCTAATTCTTCTAATCGGTTGTGACTCATGTGAGATTCTTGAAAAAGGATTTTGTTAAAGATAGGAAAAGGAAATCACTGAAATAGATATTGTCAACTATATGAACAGAATCACAACTAGTGCCTCCTGGGATTTCTGCCTTCAGATGCAATGAAATTTAATGATCAAAAATGAGCAGCAAAGGTTTAGAGTGGCCACCAATCAAAGAAGACGGAGAAGAGAGGGGTTTGTTCTGACCTGTTCTGGGTTCCGGGGATGGGAGCCAGAGCCCACGACCTGCTGCCCACTAACTTCGCTCCCCATCAATGTACTGATCTCTACACTAAGCTCTGACAGAAACTGGTCAGGCTCTGAGTGCATTACCTGTACAGTGTTCAGACCCAAGTAACCATCTCCAGGGTGTGTGTTTCCTTAGTGCAAGGCCACAGAGCAGAACTACCAGTGACGCCTTCTGACCCTCTCTGCTTTCTCCTCACTCTCGAAATTCATCCTACAAACGTGCCTGCTACCCTGGCCGGTAAGACACGAATGACTGCTGGTGCTCAGGGTAACACTTGTCTCCTTGTGCTCTTTCTTCCCTCCACACTGCCACATCATCAGTGGACGCTACGTGGAACCAGACTCCATCCAAAGTGGCTTGTCCCCTCCCTGCTGCCCTCTGCCACCAGCTGCTCCCGTCCCGGCGCTGCCACCTCCCACCCTGTCACTGTCACTGCCTCCTGCCTGATCTCCGCTTCTGCTCTCTCGTCCCTATAACCCATTTTCCAGCCACCAGCAGAAGTCAGCTCTCTGAGTGTCTCTTGTCAAAAACTCTTGAAGGGTTTTCATCCAGCAGAGAGCACAACCCTCCATTCCAACTAGGGAAATAACCTAACCAGCACGGTCCACACTGAGGTAGATAAGCCTGTCCGTTCTGGTAATCTGGTTGGGAAGTTTTTCTCTCCGGAAGAAAACTACCGTAGTGACAAGCAGAGACAGGGAGGGGAGGGACATTGCTCAGGCCCAGAGCGACTTACGGCTTCAGATTTGGGAGGCACTGGAGGCGGAGGTAGGGCAATTTCTGAAGACTTCATCGTGGCGCCCGGCGTCCCAGGGACCGGAAGGGGAGCAGCTGCGCACTTGGAGCGGGCGGAGCCCCTCGCAGGGTCGCACCTGCTCTTCTCGCTCAGGGAGCGCGCGAGGGGCTGGCGGCCGGGCCTGGCCTCCTCCAGCCACAGCTCCTCATAAGGCAGCTCAGGCCTCCCGGGCACGCCCGCGGACTCCTCACCAGCTTCCGGGAAAAGGTAGTCGCTCCCGCTGTCGCCAGAGTCCTGATAGGGCAGGACGTCGTGGGGGAAGGGGGCCCACTCCCCGCCCAGGTCGCGGCAGCCGTGCAGGTTCACCTCGCTGTTGCCGTGGAGGTTGCTGCCGTACACGCAGACCGAGAGCCGGTGGAAGGACTGCGTGAGCTCGTCGCGCGCGTAGCTCAGCGAGTTGGGCACGTGGTTGTGGCCGGAGCACCGGGCCTTCCTGGGGCTTTTGCAGTCCTCGTTCCAGTCCGTCTTCACATCGCGGACAGCCCGGGAATACTCGTCAATGTCGAACTGTTCTTGGCAGATCCCCAGCCAGTGGTGGACCAGCGTCTCGGGCCACACCTCTCCTCGGACCAGGTGCTCGGGGAGGCTGAACTTGGGCACCGTGAGGTGCAGGGGGAAGTGCATGGGCAGGATCTTGTTGTTCCGCAGCACGCAGCACACCACCACCGTCTTGGTCTGGATGTTGACGAACTTGTAGCGGTGCCCCTCGCGGATGAAGTGGAGGTCGTAGGGGTTTCGGGGCGGAGGGCTGGGCACCGTCACGTTCACGGGCAGCCGGGTTTTCTCCACGATGTTGCGGATGGTGTGCTCGCCCTCCTGCATCTGCAGCTCCAGGGGGCTCCGCGTGCTGAACCTGCCCTTGCACTGGAACGGGAGGCTGATGCTCTCGTTGGTCCGGTGGTTCATGCAGATGAGGCACGGCATCTTGCCTTTGCCCAGCTTGCTGATGGAGTTGAGCTTCCCGATCTTTTTGAAGATGGTGTTGAGTCGGGACTTTTCCTTGAACGTCTTCGCGTACAGGATCTCCGCCTGCCCCATGAGGGTGAGCTCGTCCCCGGTGCACAGGGTGATGTTGTACAGCTCTGTGTCTTCGTTGCACTCACCGGAAGCCACCTACAACGTGACAAGTCGGAGTTCAGGTTAGTTTCCTCCGGGCTGCTCCCAGGACTCAGGACGGAGCTTTCCACCACCACACAGGGAAATGCTACCAAATACTAATAATACTCATTTCCTTTTATAGTATCTATTTGGCTAGTAATATCAGTTTAGGCCTCTAAAAATACCTTTCTCTCTCTTACACGTGTAGACTAATCTATCATTTAGATAATTATATTCGAACATTAACGTTTTCAGTTATAAACAAATAATGCTTTTAATGAACAGTACTGTGAAATATTTTATCAACTTCTCTGCTTTAGTTGTATAAATGTGGAAATGAGAGAAAGGATTGCATCTATATTAAAAGATACAGATCCAAGAATGATGGGAAATGTGTGCAGAGTGAAGGGAGTAGTTCAGTGGGGACCAATGACATGACCCGAATCCCAGCACTCAGGAGGGAGGAGGACCGCCACCAAGTTCACGGGGAATTCAGGACAGCCTGAACTACACAGTGAGACCCTGTTTCAAAAAACAAAACAAAAATAACACAAAAATCCCTCTAACCCCCAAGTAACTCCCCCCCCCAAAAAACAGCTAGGGCCTCACAAATGCCAGAGAAGTACTCTTCGGGGTTATATTCCCAGTCCTTAAAATGTGTTCTCTATTTAAGAAATATCACACAAAATATCCACAGTCACTGGAAGAAATACCAGAAAATACCAATATAAAATGAAAAATTCAACATATTTTAAAACCATGTATAATTTCTGTCATAAATTTTATAAAAATAGAAAAAGATATAGAATCTGTTAACCTTAAAGACACATCCATACAATAAATAATTCTGTTAGTTCAGTTTCTGACTATAGTTAACCATTTCTCCTTTATATATACCTTATCAATTATAATGCTAATCTAATGTATTCATTATACATTGATGTACCTTAATTTATTTTGAGCATTTCGTTATTGTTAGATACATGAATTTTTCCAGCGGTTAACAATTGTAAGTATTGCTGCAATAAACTTCTTGCCAGCTCAGTTATTTCTATCGAATAAAACTATCGGCAGTAGAACTGGATGGACAAAAGTACACGTAAAGTTGAAAGACATAGTATATATTGCCCATTGCATTTCATCATTGTAGTTGTATTTACACCTCTGTCACTTATGCAGTTGTCTTCCTGCTGTCTTCTCTTCCCTGTGCTGAACAGGTTAATTTCATGTTTATTAACATGAAACCAAAGCCTGAATCTTGAATTTACTTACTCATGTTTTAGTCTAAGTATCTTTGATTATTTGTATACTGTACTGACTTTTTGGTACTTATCTGACTATTCAGAGATCTTCTTATTACTGACCTTTTATGTAAGGGAAATGTGATTTATACTATATCTTTTATTTTTTTAAGACAGGAATTTGTTTTTTTTTTTTTGGTAGTTCAGGCTGGCCCTGAGCTCAGCCTTAAACTCACAGCAATCCTCCTGCCTCTGCCTCCTGAGTGCTGGGATTACAGGAGTGAGTCACCACACCTGGCACTGTGGTATGTGGTACTGGAGATGGAATTTGGGGCCTTGAGCTTGCCAGGCAGATGCTGGAACCACTGAGCTAAATCCCCAGCCTCTTATCAGGCTTTTGTTGAACATGAGACTGAGCCTTTTCTTTTATGTTAATAAAAAGTCTGGGTAAACTGACAGCTGATGTTTATATCAGTTATGTGGTTAGAAGACTAGGTTGAACAATCTTGTCCACTGTGCTAGGTCATTTGTGTATAACTCTAATCTCTGGAATAAGCAACTTGTTTATCAATATTGTTGCTATAAACACAAACAGGTCCGAAGCGGAAGTCTCTCTGGGAGCTCCTGGAAGTACAGCAAGGGTGGCACACTCTTGTTTTAAGGGCAGTGCCCAGCTGCTGAGGGTGAAAGTCCATCTTAGGTGACTCACAGGGGTTAATATTTTTCAGTAAGACCTCAACTTAATTGTTTACTTTCAGATTCAGGATTCGCTGGCCCTAATATGGATTCTGTATGTCTACCCTGGAGTCTAGCTATATAAATATGTACATGAACAAATTTCAATCTTCTAAATTTTGGGGGGGGTACCAGGGATCAAACTTAGGACCTTGCGCTGGCTGGGCAGGTGTGGTACTACTGAGCTACATCCCCGACCCAAATTTCAACTTTTTATTTAAAAAGATTGTAGACTGTCCACAAAAGTGGACATTTCCTTCACAGCGCTTCCCCACCTTGCATGACCGTGCACACCCACCCCTCGCATGGTGCCATGCTGGTAAGCAGACCACAGGCGCTCTGCCTGTCATGCCACCTTCCCCACTCATATTCTGTCTGCTCCCGGAGTAGACCAACTCATCCTGTGGCCTGCTAGCTTCCTGCTTTTATTTTTCATGACTGTGCCACTTCTGAAGAATGCAGATAGGGCTTCTTAAAAACCAGTAATGAGCAATTTTTAAAAACAGTACTTGGCAGGCCAGGGATTTAGCTCAGCGGTTTCAACACCTGTCTTGCAAGCACAAGGGCCTGGGTTCGATCCTGGTAACCACATACAACAATACTGGGTGTGGAGACCCACACCCACCAGCAATCAGAACCACATACCACAATGGTAGGCATGGTGGCTCACACCTGTAATTCTAGCACTTGGGAGGCAGAGGCAGGAGGATTGCTGTGAGTTTGAGGCTAAGATCAGACTCAGGCTAAAATAAAAAGGGAGACCCTGTCTCAAAAAAACCCCCAAACAAACAAACGAAAAAACAAAACAAAACAAAAACCAACCAAAAAAAACCAAAACCAAAAACAAAAACAAAACAGCACTTGGCTCAGGTGAGAGCTAACTTTCTTACAGGCACTGTAGCTTCAAAACTTCAGTTACTGTATTTTTCAGAGCTTTGGTCCCACGATCCCATTACTATTCAGTTGAACTCTAGGTGTCTCCTCAAGGCTTTCACTGTTAGCCAGCTACTAGGTAAACTGCACAATAAGGTGTCAGATCAGAGGGCACCGAATTACTGCTCACGATTCCATGCCACTGAAACACCTGGTTTGATAAATGAGGTTTGATCAGGACACGAACACACCTGTTCACTGACGAACAGTCTACGGCTGTTTTCTTCTGACAAGAGTAGTGCTGAGAAGTTAGTTGCAACAGTGACTATTTTGCCACAAATTCTAAAGTATTTATATTCTGTCCTTTACCAGAGAACATTCGTCAATCTTATGCATGCGAGGTGTCATTGAAGACCATGGTGAAGGCTTAAACTAAGAAAAAAATAATTATATTAAAAGATACAGATCCAAGAATGATGGGAAATGTGTGCAGAGTGAAGGGAGTAGTTCAGTGGAGACCAATGACAACAAGTCTTTCATTGTAACAAACAAATTCTATTTTGTTTTGTTTTGAGAGAAGGTCTTGCTGTATAACTCTGGAAGCTCGTGTAGTTCAGGCTGGCCTTGGACTCGTAGCTCGTCATGCCTCGGTCTCCTGGGTGTTGGGATTACAGGAATGTTCCACTGCCCTGAATATAATTTTAAAATGCAAACATTCACTGAATCTTTTGATCACCCCTCACTGATCAAATGTTTATGGCTATTTTTGTGAAATAAAGACTATGTGTTCCCATCCACATTACTCACCAGAGCTGGCACCATGCAACTTGTGCTTCATTCCCAAAGTCAGAAGGACCACAACAGGGAAATGCTTTGAAATGGATCAGGACACAGAGGCACCCACGACAAGGACAGCTAGACCATCCCTGAAAGAGGGTGTCCAGAACTGCCTCTGACAGCAAAAGGAATGGGGGAGAAGTGTGCTTAAAGTAAGGGAGAATGTTCTGAAGATGGCTGATGACAATGTGTCTTTTACTGTAACAAGTGCTCTTTAAAATTTAAACACTTATTGCCAGGCTTGGTGGCTCATGCCTGTAATCCCAGCACTGGGGAGGGAGAGGCAGGAGGACTGCTGCGAGTTCAAGGCTGGCCTGGGGTACACAGTGAGCTCAGGACCAGTCTGAACTACAAACTAAAAAGCAAATTAAGCACACATTGTACTTTTTTAATGACACGTTAGAGTTGTATGGAAAGAATCATAGTCTCTGGAATCTGTCCAGGAAAGTATCTGTGGTTAATACCATGAAGTAATCTATAGTCTGGGTCTAAACCCAGCCTTTGTCATCATGGGATCTTAGAACAGTGTTTTTTGTTTTAGACAGGATCTCGCTTTTGTAGTTTAGGCTGGCATGAGCCACCGCACTCAGCACTGTGGTATGTGGTACTGATTGCTGGTGGGTGTGAGTCACCATGCCCAACATTACTGCATGTAGTTACCGGGGATTAAATTAAGGACCTTGCGCTTGCAAGGCTGATGCCGGAACCACTGAGCTAAATCCTCAGCCTGTGTTTGGGTTTTTTGAGCCTCAGTTTCCTCCTTTACCAAATGCCCAGAGGTATTCTGTGGCCTAGATGGATATATGCTAGCAACTGACATTTAACACAGGAGATAAGAAAGATGCTGAAGAAATGGAAGTCAGGGATGCTGTTTCACTCACCATAAAATTTCACTTCTGATGTTTGTTTCATATCGCCTTTCATCTCTCATTTTAGTGCTGTTAAATTTTGTCCACCACTGTTTTCAAGTTCGCGTTGCTATTTCTAAGCATGATCCTTCTCTCTGTACTGAAGACTAGCTCAAGTTTTTATTGAATATATTATCCCAGAATATAAAGTTAATCTTTGAATACAGCCTGAAATATCATTACAGATGCATTCCGGAGGAAGTGAGCATATGGAAATGATTCAAGATACAATAGTTTCGAGTAGATTATTCTGCAGAACTCTCAGCTATGTGGCTGTTTCCTTTCTATCAGAACTTTGTGCAAATCTTGGTGGTTCACCCATTTGGATATGGAGGGAGACAGGAAGGTGGAGAGAAGCGATGCTCATGAGATTTTACACATGCACACACACATACACACACAAACACACATACACACACAAACACACAAACACACACAGTGCAACATAAAGGGATAATAGCACATCTCTATCTCATAATTAGCACTGTATTGGCCCTACTTTACCTCTGTGATTACATACACTAACCAGAATGAAGAAATGATAGGTCTGAAGAAGTACTGCACATCAAATGAACTGGAAGAGAATGTCAGCCAGCTTTTGAGATAGGAAGCAGACGGTATGTGCACAGATTAAACAGATCAAAGTTATTCTTATTAAATGTCAGTATCTGGGCACATTCAACAGTTTTGCCTACATATTTTTTTCTGTGTGTACTTAGTCATTTACTCCTACTTCCACATATAAAAATGCGTAACATATGGGAGTACAATCCATAATTCTATGCTTTCAACTCTGATGTCATCATTAATGCTAGCAATTAGCCTGCATAAATGATGAGACTAACACACAGAATAACTTCATGATTATTGGCAGTGGCAGATGAGGGATCTCATATGTAATGGCTCTTCCTTTGGCATTTGAGTCAGTCTCCTTAGGTTTCTACAGATGTGATTTATTTGCATAATTTCTTTCCTTTTTTATTTTTTTCTAAAAGCAAAAGAAACAATGCGTTCTGTCTAAGTGCTTTGGTATGTGTGCCTGGTTAACATTTCCAGTTTCAGTGTTTCCTGAGAGGAAGTAATTCAAAGTGTGTTATCTAAACAACTCCAATAGGTCTAATCCAGGAAACGATCAGGGTTTTACTGTGCATAATTCCCCTCAGAATTGCTATCCTATGGTCAAAAGTATTTTAAAATACCAAAGTAAAATTATATACGCATATGCACACATGCACACACGGATGGTGCTGACACACAATGCAACAGAGATTAAAATTCTAAATTTAAGTAACAATCAGAGTCAATCTGATTGACACATAGATCAAGTGTATTTGATTAATATTACAGCATGTCCTGCCAAATTCAATTTTTATGACTCTTCCCATTGGGAAATGGCAGAAAATAAGGAACTTGAAAAGTTAAACATCAATGGTGGTGTGGTGGAGGTGATATAACATTAGTTTATAACAAGGAACAGGGCAAGGATGACAAACACAATGGCAGGGATTTGCACAGCAGACAGCTTGCCAACGGGTAGTTCTTTAGAGGAGCTGTCATGGCCCAGGTGACAAAAAAAGCAAACGAGCTGTCTTCAAACACTAAAACAGTTAACTGCACAATTGTATCCAATTTATCATGCTGAATAAATCTTAAAGCAAGTGACATCTGATTCTTCCTAAGGAAAACATGGAACTTAACAAAAAATATTGGCGACATCTAAGGTTCATTTAATTTTCATCTTAAAAATTCATTTGTAGACATCAGAGAAATTCAGTTTGCTATGTCATCTACAATTGCTGACTTCTGCAGAACCCAGACAAGAACGAAGCAGTGAGATAAAGGGCCCTGGGTGCCAAAAGGGAGGGAAGCCGCTGATGGAAGGGCTGAGTGGTCCTTCCCTGGGCCTACTTGCTCCTGTCTAAGCAAAGCTATTATCAGCTGTGATTACCAGAAGTAGAAACTCAAGCTAGAAAAGGGACTGCTAAGGCAGGAATTCTAGCAGACACAAGACGCGGCAAACAACAACAGAAACTTAGATGAGACCACAAAATACCAAATGGTCAGGGGGTGGGGGTGTCACAGGCAAAAGTCATATGTATCCAAAGAGATGCAGAAAGGAATCAATTATACAACAGAAGAGAAAAGTAAGTTTAAATTTTGTTCAGGACTATTGAAATGTGTAACAGGAAACTAAAAGGTAAATTATAGTTATTTTGGAAAGAACTTTGTTAAAATTCACAGCTATCTTAACAGCTGCCTGCTTAGAATTACTTGTGCTCCAAAGGTTCTAAAGAAAATGCTGGAGTGAATCATGCCATGTCCATTTGGGAAAAAATCACAGGAAAAGCTGTGTCCATGACATTATTATAGACTTGGAACACAAGGGGGAAATTTTTTTTTCCCTGAATTATCAATTCAGAAGCTCGATGTGTTATTTTTAGCTAGGAATGATGGTATGACTGAATTACATTCTGAAAACCAAAAAATAAGACAAAAAAATCCTTAAGAATATGGCTTCAGTGTTACTATTTCATACTCCTTTACAGGACAATTGGAGGAAGAAACATATGCAGAACAGTGTCTACTAATAAGCTACTTTTACATCTTAAAAGACAAATGTGGGCAGAAAGATGGCGGGGCCTAATTACAAAAGGAGAGTCACAAGCAGCCCCAGACCTGTCTGTTAACGTTTTTTCAAGGTTTTGCCTGTAGTTTTGTTAAAATGAATAAAGAAGGCAATATGACATACACTTAATTTAACTATTTTCCCTATGGAAATAAGATACAGTGTAACTGGCTGGAAGAGGGAAAGGTCTTTATTTCCTCAGCACTTTTTCAGGCTGCAGAAAGGGTAACTATTATGTTAAGATAAAAGGCACAGATGGCCTCAGCTCTACCACTTGTTAAAAAACTGGCTCAGTAACTTGGAACCCCTGGAAGAAATTCAAAGTTCAGTATCAACTTGTACTAATCAAATCAAACTGGAGAACTTTCTTAGTTATTCAGCCATGCATTGTAGCCCCTCGTATGTCTTTAACATAGCTTCAAGCAATTACTCTAACTCTGCACGAGTACTGGCTAATACGTGCTTTAAACGTCCTGGATTAGTAACCTTACGGGGATAATTTTGAAGGAGCTCACTTGGACTTATGATATCTAATCAGGAACTACACTGATGTGGATGGAAAACATCAAGGTAACCTGTAGGATAGTTTTTTAAATACTGGCATCATACTCTGGTGTGCATAAAATATAACAAGCTGGATGTATAACATTCACAAAAGCTGCCAAATCTTTTGTGTCAGACCATATGTGTTTTATGGATATAAAAGATTGAAGGATTTTGGCTATATCTTGTATAATGTGCAATAATTATTGAACGTGGTCATTCGGATTTTTGAAAAAGAAAATGAATTTAATGCACGCGCTATTGTGTCAATGTGAAAGTACATTCTGATCACAATCTTAAGTTTTGCCTCCAGTCCACAGACAGAAGGTGACAGACCAGGGGGTTGGCTGGATTGAACAAGGAGTCCTGGCTTTTGTGTAGCTGTGTGAGAATCAGCGAAGCCGGCTCACTTACTGGTCTCTTAGTTTTCATTTATTAAGAGGAACAGAACTACACGACATCTACAGGCCTTTACAGATCTAAAACTTGATGGTTAAAAACTCAAAGTTGGTAAGCTGCCTAGTCCTACTGAATTATTTGTAGTATTTTAATCATTTTATTCTTGATCATATTTCTCAGCATAAAATATCTTTCCCATAAGTCCTCTGAATTTTATGATTTTTTCCTATTAAAAAAGCTACTCTAGTAAATAGACACAATGGAAAACTGCTCTACTTTAAAAAAGTGCTTTAAAGTACCACTTTTGACAGTATGGATAAAACTGGGAGGCACTACGCTAAGGAACTGAGTCAGCCTCCGAAAGACAAATACTTCGTGTTCTCACAGGTGGGAGATTAAAAAGAGCACAGAGAAGCAGTGGACAGGATGGATGGCTGGCGGTGGGGGCAGCGGGGAAGGTCCAGCAGATGTTGGTCAAAGGGTATAGTGCTTCCCTTAGGAAGAACAGATATGAATCTGAGATGGGGGATATGCTAATTAGATCGAGTCCATCATTCTACATTCTACACACGTATCACAGCACCACTTTATACTCCAACATACACAAATTATACAAAGAAGGGCACCGTGGAAGTCTCCTCTCCACACCTCAGCACCTCTGTTGCTAGGCAATGGCACTCCTGCCTAGCAGGTGCCAGAGGCGGCAATGATCTGATGCATAGATGGCAGGGGCAGGGCTCCCAGCACAGCTCTGCCCAGATCCAACACGTGCAAATGGTTGTGAAGAGGCCGGGAGGGGCAGAGGCAGTGACTCCCCTCTGCGTGTGACAGAGACCTCACGCTTCCACGTGGTCATCTTCCATGGCTGAGATAATGTAAACCTATTCCTGTGGCCCCAGGGAAATCTGTGCTGGAGCCGCTCAAAGTGTGGCCGTCACTGGTGAAGCTAACAGCACCGCAGTACAGAACGCACAGCAGGGTCTGTGAGCTCCCCAGAGCTCCGAGCTGCAGCGCTGAGGACGGGCGCCTCCAGCCCAACACCATGCCAAAGTGGCCCTTTCTTTCCCCTTTCTCTACCATTTCTGTAGTAAGACTGAACTGACATTAAACTATAATTGGCTGGTTATTATGCTCATAGCAGAAAATGCAAGTTCTGTAAAATTTCTCATTATGCGGCTGAGCTTGAAAGGCTGGAGATATTTACAATAATTCACTAGCTGCTAGTAGCTGCTAGTATAACATCTCCAAAAAGCATGCAAAGTGAAGGGATATTTTGAAACAACAATTAAAAGCAGCTTCTATGTAATGAGTTCTTAATATTAATATGTTGGGTGTTAAGTACTAAAGGCTTAGTGAAATAATCTGTGGTAGGAATTTTTTAAAAATGTAGAACATTTTAGTAAGACTATGTTCTGAATTGAGTACTGGCCACTTTTTTCTTTTTTTAAGGTTTTTTAAGACAGGGTCTTGCTTTGTGGTTCAGGCTGGCTCTGAGCTCAGCCTCCAACTCACATCACAGCAATCCTCCTGCCTCTGCCTCCCAAGTGCTGGGATTACAGGCGTGAGCCACCACGCCCGGCACTGTGGTATGTGGTACTGGTTGCTGCTGGGGTGAGTCTCCACACCCAGTATTGTCATGTGGTTACCGGATCGAACCTGGGCCCTTGTGCTTGCAAGACAGGTGCCCGAACCAGTGAGCTATCTCCCCGGCCCTGGCCACTTTTTTCTTACAGGGCCAGACAGTAATAATTTTAGGCTCTGCAGGCCCCCTTATAGTACCTGCTGCAACTCAGTTGCTCTGTTGGTGAGAAGATGGCCACAAACAATATATACACAATGGATGGTTGTGCTCAAGTACAACTCTATTTACCAAAACAGTGGCCAGTCCACAAGCCATAGTTTGCCAGCTTCAACCCTAGATACTCAGAAAGGGCTTGAGCAGACTACTTCAACTAATTCTTAGAGCAACCTATGAGGATCATCCCCAGACTTTCCCACTGGTGAAGACCCAGTGGGCTTGAAAGGTCATGTGACTTGCCCAGGGTCAGAGCTGAGGACTAAACTCATCACCAAATCCAGAGCCTAAACCAATACACAAGTTGACTGGTCCTCAGATCTGGCGTAAAGAAGGGTTCCTGTCCTGAATGGTAGGTGTGGCTGCCTTTTACTAATAAGAGGTAGGGGAATAGCCTTCACTTGGGATGGCCTACTCACAAACAGGACATCTAACTCTGGGAGTGAATATGAGACTAGAAATGGTTGATGAAAAAGGTAGGAGGTAAGAGAGAAAATGGCCTTTACAGTTAAAGCAACTATGCAAGAATGCAAACAAACAAAAACAAAATCCTTGCCATGGAAACCAAAACCAGATTAACAAAGAAGAGTGAAGGACAGATAGGAGGCGACTGCTGCTGTAAAATCTCCTCAGCTTTGCGGAGACCAGCCACTTGCCCTTTATCTTCCCAACCATCTCAGCTGCCGTTTGCAGTTCCCACTGTGGCTACGTGTGGGTGTTGTGGCTCAATGCTGTCCATCACTACAGAGCACGCTTCTAAACAGCTTGGCTGATCTGAGTCATAGTTCCCAGAGAACCTCAGGTCTGGTTAACCCAAGTCTCTGTCCCCTCTGCAATCTGCACTCAGCACCGAGCAGCCACAGATGGCCAAAAGAAGCACAAGATGGTGTTGAAAATCTCACCTACATTTTATTCTGGCAGAACTCTAGGTTGACCCTATTATTGTACTGCCCTTGTTAACTTAAGTTTTAGGTTTCTGAGCTACTGATTTCTTCCTGTCAGGGGTACCAAAGAACTGCATCTTGCTAAATGTAATCATAGTGCTAAGTTTTCATTTTATAAAAAAAATTTTTTTTGGACTAGGAATGAACTCCGGACCTGGTGCCTGTAAAGCAGGCACTGGACCTACTGAGCTAAATCCCTGGCCCCATTTAATCAATTTTTAAGTAGCATTCGACACGGTTGCTTATTCCTCCTTGAAAATTGGCTTCTAGGGCGCCATAGGCTCTTGGCTGTCCTACTTCACTGTGGCCTCCATCTCCTTTCTAGGCCCTTAAGTTTTGGGATATTTCAGGCTTCGGGCCTCAGACTTCCTCTCTCTGCTTATGCCAGTTTTTCAGCCTTGGCACTGCTGACATTTTTGGGTGGACAGTTCTCTGTGGTGAGGGCCTTTCCCATGTACTGGAAAGCCTAGGAGCTTCCCTAGCCTCTAGACGCCGGGAATACCCACCAGCCCCCAGTCACAACAATGAAAACTGTGACAGAGACCAGCAAATGCAGCAGCAGGACAAAACTGCCCCTGGCTGACTTTTGTCAGACCTATAGTTCCACGTTTCCCAATGAACACATCAAGCCCAGACCTTCCTCCCTGAATGTTCGGCCCTCTTCTTGGTATCCCTTCTTCAAGGAGCTGTTAACATTAACCCACATACTGACTGTCTGCCTCCCTGCTAGCCTGTAGTTGGCAGCAGGCAACGATCTGCTGTTCACCATGCGCTCCTAGTGCTGGACTGAGAGCAGAAGCTCAAGATACATGGGCGCATGAGGACATCAGAGAAGAACGTGTGTGAACTCGCGCCACATGGTTAGTGAGGACGGAGCACCCAGGCTCGTGACTGTAAACACATCAGGGCATCTTTAAAGGACAGATTTTCCATATTTGAGTGAAAACTAATGCTTCACTTAAAAATAAGCATGAAAGGGATAGTAATATTGCCCATTCCATGTATTTAAAGTTTTGCTAGAGTCGTGGACAAAACACAGAACCAACCTCCCCATTCTTTCACTATACTTGGCTCTACTTCAAATTCTTTTTATATCCATTTTAGTTTGGATATATATATCCAAATATATAACATACATATAAGTATTTCAATCTTTTGAAATAAGTCTTTTGAGTATGATGAGGCTGGTTGGCTATGAGTTCTTAACTGAAAGCAATTTCTTCAGTGGCATATCTAAGTTATGCAGTTTCTGAGGTGGAGGGTCAAGAATAAAGCTTTTTTTTTTTTTTTTTTAGGTTTTTGGAGACAGGGTCTCGCTTTGTGGTTCAGGCTGGCCCTGAGCTCAGCCTCAAACTCATATCACAGCAATCCTCCTGCCTCTGCCTCCCGAGTGGTGGGATTACAGGCGTGAGCCACCACGCCCGGCACTGTGGTATGTGGTACTGGTTGCTGCTGGGTGTGGGTCTCCACACCCAGTATTGTTTGTGGTTACCGGGGAATCGAACCCGGGCCCTTGCGCTTGCAAGACAGGCGCCGGAACCACTGAGCTAACTCCCCGGCCTAAGAATAAAGCTTTTTAAAAGAGGTTAGGAATAGAAAAAGCTGCTTCCCAGACAACAGTATCATCTGTGCATAGATAGTACTGTTTTCTTTTTACTCTTCTCTGGGGAAGTAATAACCAAACAAACCACTTTTGTACTTTCTCCCCACCATGCCTCGGTTCACACATATACTCTAATCATGTGTATTTTTTTAGTAAGGAAGATTGACTTCCGACACTTATCTGTGGCCCAAGTTGTATCCAGACAACTTTCCTGTAGCTCATCTCATTTATTTACTTAGATGTTTACAAACTTTTGTACATTTCTTTGTATTTATTTCCTGTTCCTAGAATAATCATTCTTTGAGTACAACTGAATAATGTCTCAACGATTTATGCAAGCTAGATATGATGGTTCATGAAACTTTGAAGGTAGTAGACCAGAGATTAAAATCTTATGTTTTCACAGCATGGAATGCAACCACAATCTAACTCTGTGAGTGCTATAAGTTCACATTTGATATGCTTTTTCATGCCTCTGGACTCTTAAGGGACATCTCTATTATATATACATTTTATTTAATCCATTAAAATATAGTATTTTGTATAAAAAACTATCAAAAATATGAGTTTCAGTATCTTTCTAGTCATTACTAATTTAATACAAAATTTTCATAAAAAGCTGCTAGAGTCATCTTTTAAAAATATTGTATTTGAACAATATGTGACAAAAATGGAAGGTCAAACTTTAATACTAGAGGAAATATTTAAAATCATGAAAATATTTTGCTTGATTTCCCTTTATTTATTGGCAGATGATATAGTTTTAGAAAAGTTTCAAAGTATCAATTTTCCTTATTAGACCATTTTTTCCACTTAGGTAACTTTAAATATTTTTTTGAGATGAGGTCATGTTATGTAGCCCAGGCTGGCCTCAAACTTCTGTACTTCAGCCTCCCAAGTAACTGGTATCTTTAACATAAAGCCCCGCCCCCCCAAACCAGGGCCGTGCACATGCTCGGTAAGTACTCCATCACTGAGCTGTTTCCTAGGCCTAAATTTAAAACAAACATTTAAATCACACTAACATACTAACGGAGTTAGATTTAATGTGCCATGGGCAGGAATTCCAACACACTGATGGCCCTTGATTTGACCCCCAGCACCACAAAAACAAAACAATAGCTTTACCTTCCTGCAAATCAATGAATCTTGGTAATTTAAAAATCCTCAGACTTTCAATATAAATGAATGCAAGTTGTCTCCACTGTTTATTGTACTAAAGGAGTTTAATAAAAACTATATAAATATTTTTGTATGTAAGTAAAATTTACTTAGTGAAAGACTAGAAAATACAAAATCTCACCCATCGTATTAGAAAAACTGAAGTAAGTAGACTGTGCCAGGTGCATTTGAAAACTGGAAGAAAGAATGACTTTGCTTAGGTACAGAATGGGCAGAGCCATTTCTCCAGCAGCGCAGGCAAGGTGACTCGCCCACTGCAACTCCAATGCATTCTGGGTCGAGACTCCAGGCAGCTGCCTGCTCACACACAGTAGATTTCTAAGAATTAGCAACCTTGTCCCCTAAATCTTGAAAGGTTCAGTGAACAAGAATTAGTTGAACTTCCTGTGGAACTGACATTAAACAGAGAATCTTTTCAGCATGATCGCTTATTAAAATGTCTCTGCATGACTGTGGGCGCTGCTGAAGAAAGCATAGGTGCTGAGGATGTAGGCTGCCAACATCTTCAACAGCAAGGAAAGGAGGCCGGTCAAAGGCGCTCGCTCCCCACGTGGATGGGGACTGCACGGTCCCTTTAAGGACAGAGGGCAAATGAAGCTCAGCAGATACCATTTTGCATCCTCCCTCCAGGAGTCATGGATTTGCCTCCCCTGTGTACACAGAAATGGGATGGGTTTGAGTGTGTGCTGATCTCGGGCTGGCTCTGGAGGCCTTTTCTTTATATGCGAAATGTTTGGTATTCATTTCCTCATCAGTATAGCACCGGTCTCTGCACATTTGGCCAAACAACTGATACCTGTTAGGGAGTAAAGTCTAAATTTAAAAAAAAAAGTCTTCTATTTGCCTTAGCAATTTCATTTTTGACCTCATCAGTTTTAAATTCTAATAGGAAATAATGCTAATGATACACTGTATGTTCAGGAGTTCGGCGGGCCGGGTAACACACGTAGTCTTGGTTGCACCTTGCACCCACTGGAGATGAAGCCTCCCAGAAGGTGCATGGAGGCGCCCAGGTGGACACAGACTTGGAAGTTAAATTCTTTTAGGGAGGATAAATATTTGGTCCTCCAAGAGCTACCTTCACGTTGAATGTTATTTCCTCCATGACGTACACGCGCTCAGGAAATGCCTTCGCCACCTCCTCCACGCTGTTGAAATATTGCACGGGCTCCTTTATATCGCGGTCTTGTTCCAGCAGCTTGAACTGTCCTGAAACACATGATGAACGGAAGAGATGCGGGATGTTAACGCTGTATAGCTATCACCATGGAGACAGCATTCTTCTTTATGCCAAATTCTTTGTCAAAGATTCCTGCTCATCATTAAAAAAAATGACTAGAGGCAGAAGGCCTCAAGAAACAACAGCGTATATATTAATATACACAATAACATACATATGCAAGATGTATACACATATACATACAGTCATATATATATTGTTGTAAAATCAGTTTAAAAATGAAAACAAAGATGCCTTTTCTTTTTGTTAACACTCAGAGTTTATGATTAGATTAAAAAAAAATCACACTGAATGGGTGCTTTCCAGTAGGTCTCTTAGTAAAGATGTTCATTTACTTGTACCAACACCCACATGTATTACATTCTAAAACCAGCCCAACGGCCTGGTAGAACTTTTTAAAGTTAGAATTTAAAATAGAATAAAATAAAGGCTGGATATGTGGCTCTGTGGTAGTATTTGCCTAGTTTGCATAAGGTCTTGCTTCTATCTTCTAGGACTGTAATCAGCAGAATAAAATTAAGTCAGCTACTGAGTCCCTGGCTTTTACAGGATTCAAAATCTTGGTTTCAATAGTACATGGGAAACATTGAGGGCTCATGCACTGCGTGGGCTAAACTGCAAAAGGTATGAGTGTCACCCAGTGTGGGGTGGGCCATGGAGCAAGCCACCTTCCCCAAGTTCCACTGGCTGCACAGCACCTATGACTCGTCTGCTGCTTCATTTCTTTTTACTGTGACAGCCACAGTTTGGGAGATTTGTGAAGAACCTTGAATGTATTCCTAGAAACATCCAGGACCTGTTAGGTTGTTTGTACAATTTTAGTATTAATGATTCTTCCACTACATTCTGAAGTTGTTTTCTGTTAAAACAGACCTCCGTAATCAAGGTATTTAGTAGTTACTTTGTATTATCTGTTTATGATACAATACTAGAGAAACTTAAGCTATCATAAGCAGAATGTTTGCATGCTATCATAGAGATCTCTATGTGTCTAGAAGGCACCAGGAAGAAGGAGGAAAACTTTCATTTACACTTTTAACACATTTTTTTTTTTTTTACCATTTCTAAGAAGTATTTTTTCCAAATGCTGGAGATTCAACAATAAACAGAGAAAAAAATCTGTCTCCCTGAAGATTATATCGTAGCAGGAGATAGATAATGGGTATAGTGTGTAATACACTCGGCAGGAAGTGGTACTGCACATAGGACAGAATGAGGGGATGGAACATGCAGGGAGACCCAGGGGGACTGTGAGAAGGTGACCTTGGATGTAGGTTGAGGTGCTGTCCCACTTGGTAGCTTAGGGGTGAGTTCTCGGAATTCTAGACACGGGCACCAGCTTGTGCAAAGATTTTCAGGGAGCACTACCTGACTGGGCAGGGTGAGAAATAAGAAAGAGGAGAAAGAAGACAATGTGGAGGAGGCATGATTCCAATGAAGACTGTAAAAGTGCAAGCTGCAGAGGTGGAGACAATGGTCAGGAGACTCCTGGAATGATTTAGGCATGAGACAGATGGGATCTCAAATGGTAAGAAGGTAGGAGGAATCTGGCTGGAGCAGCTGAAGGAAAAAAACAGCATAAACTGAGACAATGTTGGCTTGGAGGGTGGACAGAGGACGACGCGTCAAATTAACAGCTTACGCTGGGGAGTCCACTCAGCATACAGTGCTCTCATTTATTCAGATGTATAAACAGGGAAGTCATGAGGGAGGCCTGGATGGAAATAATAAACCCAGGCATCATGAGAACTATTAAATTTTAACAATAATGAGCATGGTCTTGGGTACAGACAGGGAAGGGGTCTGGGGTGTGAGTCCTACAGCACTTGGAGGACTGGCTAGGACAGACAGAGGCAAACTGGAAGGAGGTACATGCTGGAAAACGTGATTCTACTTCTGCAAGGAATGGGTGTGATACTAAAGGCTGCTGATGGGCCTGAGGTGAGGACGAAGCCCTGTGGGATTTAATTGCCCTTAACTTTGGTAAGGGGAGTAGAATGGCTGTGTCAGGCATTTGACCAAAGTGGACTCAAGAGACCCATAAAGTGGGTTTGACAAGAATGGACACCAAATGGTATTTGAGGAGTACTGTCATAGAGGGAAGAGACGTGGAGTGGTGGCTAGTGAGGAGGCGATGTGAAAACTGGGAGTGCTTGTTTCCTTAAATATATAATGTGAGGAGTAAGAGCATGCCTGCATGCTGATTGGTCCAGCTGATGATAGGAATCCTTGGAGCCCTACTGTGAGGTGGAGGCTGAGGCAGCAGGGGCTTCACATCTGACTACACAATGGAAGGGCTACCTCCAGACAGCAGTGCCAAAAGGCAGCAGTGGGAGCTGGCCGAAGCTCTATTGCTTCCCCTTTTCCAGCTAAAGTTGAGAAAGGCTGCGTTGGAAGGTTAAGGAAGATTTTCCAAAGTCCAGTGAGAATGTGTAACAACATGACTGCTGGGGGACACTAAGTTCCCATTTTATATGCATGGTTGTGATTTAAAAGTGAAACCAGGAAGTATGACTGTTCTACCCCTGCAAAGTGAGATGTTCAGGGGTAGCACAAAGCAGGTAGAGATGTGGCTCCTGCCAGTGCTGTGAAATTGCCAATGAAGAATAGGAAGTGAAAGGGGTGACTACCTTGCTGATGCACCAACTTCAGGAGGGTAAAGATGGATACAAGATTGTGGATGGGAAGAACAAGAGTGAGAAAGGCATGGTTCTAATGGATTGTGCCCCTGGAGAAGACAGTGACCTACTTAAAAGTCATTATTTAAGGCTGTAGATAATCTCAAGCCACTTTTCAGGGACAGGCCTAACCAAAGAACAGATTACTTAAGCACTTAAAAGTATCTCCCAAAATGAAATGCAGTCCTTTAGCGCTGGAACAGGATGCCCTAGGGGCCAACAGTGGTTGTCAGTGGGGTTACAATTTATAGGCTTATTTGGCTGTGCTCTCCAGAACCACTTGACAAAGACAATGGATGTTTGCCAACATTTCCAATTATCTGTAATTATAATTTATATTTTCTAATTTGTTGGATAGGTAAGAAAAGAAATGACAAGTTTAGAACTAGAACACAATTCAAGCTATCTGTCATTAAGCCTGGAAAAATGTAAATGATATCCTATTTTCAAGGGCATAAAATAATTTACTTTAAATTTGTAATCAATACTTTTGAGAAATTTTTTTAAAATGAGGAACATCTGGATATACACCAAACACTCATTAAATACTTGGCAAAATTTAATTTCTGAGTAATATATATTTTCTTGTGGCCTCCTTAAAGTAGAATGATGAAATTAATTTTAACGATATGTCTTATTTTGGTCAATACATTTAAATAAAAATATCATGAAAATTTTTTTTTGCATTGAGCCTCTTGAGTCTACTGTAGGTTTTATATTTCCTGATAAAGCAGAAAGTGTCTGCTTATGAAATGAGGCTTAGAATTCATGTTTCCTTTCCTGCCTTGCTTAATGAGTGATGTTTTCATTCAAATAAGAGGTCCTTTCCTCCTTTCTATGTGTGTGTGTGTGTTGCTGAAACTGAATCCTTTTGTGTGCTAGGCAAGTGTTGTACCACTGAGCTATATACCCAGCTGCAGTATCTTCTATCTTCTTTCCCACCTTGGATTCCTATTTTTAAAGGACTCTGTAATTATTTTCCTATGGTGCCTATCATCTTGTATGACTGGAGGCCTTAAATGTATTTTGGGATAAAGATCAAATGAATAATCTGGTACAGCTAGAGTGTCAAGAAGGTCCTTGGACTCACCTATTTGTTATGTCCTTGGAAAGAAGGACAATAACCATATACACATGGAAGCGCTTGTAGGAAACTGTACTGAGAACAATTATAACACACGAGGGAAAGGAAAAAAGAAGCAAGAGCCAAGCAAATGTTTCCACCTTTAAAGTTAGAACATTTGTACAAGAAAGATTCTTTTCATTCCATAATATGCTCAGTCTTGAAGATTTTATTTTACATGTTTATTTGCACATTTTAAATATTATCCTGTGATATGTTAAATTACCTAAAACCAATTACTTACCTTACATTTCTTATTCCCCCAAATGCTTTCAAAGTCTGAACAGAAATCTATCAAATGTCTTCTTAGGGAAGCTGGATCAAGGTACAGAGGTGACTTTCTATTGCAGGGGTCGGTAAACTTGTTCTGCAAATATTCTAGGTTTTGTTGGGTAAATGGTCTCTGGTGATAGTGGTGTTGCAAGGGCAAAAGCAGCAGTGGGCAACACTCAAATGCAGGAAAGCAGTGGGGTTCCAGTCAAACCTTATTTACAAAAACAGGCAGCAGGTGAGACATGGGCCCACACCACCATTTGCTGACTTGTCCTGTTCGATGAAGTAGAGAGTAAGGACATGGGCAGTGGTAAAACGAGATCAACCAGTCCTTTCATTCCACATTAGCCACACCAAAGTCTCTTGTGAAGTACCCGAAACCACATTGTAGGTGTTCATGTTTATCCTAAAATTGCAGTTTTTCTTTTAAACAGGTGTCTCCAAGAATAAGCTGTAGAAAGTGACCTGTACTACAATAATGCAAATAACAAGCAACATGCAGGTCCACTTTTCTTCTACTGTTCTTCACAAAGCAAGTTTCTACAAACTTTTTCTTAGTCTGTACCCTCTTATAAATCAATGTGAAATGCTTGGATGAGTCAACTTTACACACTCTGGGAAAGACGCTGGGCTCCAGTATCACCACATTCTCGCTGACTGCCGAGACCTGGAGACTAGAGCTTGTCAATGTCCAACCTTAGAGACTGGCTGAGTTCAGAGCCAGCCTCCTGCCAAAAGTGAAATCAATTTACATAATACTATTCCCACAGCCCCCACATGGAGGAACTAATTTTTTAACAGACCATTTCATGAATAACAGAGTCTTTTGTGCCACCAAATAAAAACATTTAGAAATTGTGGAAACATCTGTTATGAGATGTTACTGTCAAACTGTTCTTGGAGAGGGAGGAAGTTGCATTGTCTTTGAACAGCTTTGATGATTTTGGAAAATGTCTCCATTGTGAGAGCTGGTTCATCCACAGGCCCCCAACCCCCCAGGAACCAATAACAATGACATGCTCACCACCCACAGTTAAATACATTGAAGGTAATGTCTAGAAAGCAATGATTGATGCTTTATTGCATTTCTCAAAATTCTATTTCCTACTGAATATGTTGACAAGGAATAAGCATCACCTAGAAAACACCCATATTTTTTATTTTACATGTCTCAAGATAGTGATTTTTCTAAGATGGAGAGCACAGTAAACAGAGGTTACAGCCCCAAATCCCACCTTTATCAACTAAATACCCAGCATTTGTTCAGTGCAGGGGGTGATATTAAAGCACATTTTCCTTTCCGGGGGCGGGGGGACACCTGTCACAAGTGAAAAATAGAAACAAATTTTGCCAAGTATGAGGACAGAACAATGGCACTGAGATGCAGAGAAAAAGCCGAGAGGGAGAGGTGGTGGAGACTGGGCCTGTCGTGCTTGCCCCTGGCTGGGAAGTTACAGCCAGCGGTCAGTGGGAATTCACCCTGTGTCACAGATGCGGACGGGGCTCATATGACTTGTGCTCCACTGGTTCCCATCAGGGCTGGCAACGAGCATGGCCTAAATCTTTTACAGCGATGGTTTTACTATCCACAATCCCTTCAGCCCAGTGGGCTACTTTGTGTGCGTAAATAAAAAGACACAGGAGGGTACTGAGGCTTGCAGGGTCTATTCGTGGGCCATAAGTTAAGTGAACAACTCCATGCATGTCTCGCCTTTACTGGTGAGAAGAGAAAAATGCTGCAGAAACCAGGCCGAAATGAAAGAAAGAAAAGAAAGCAAGAGCAACAAAACATTCATGCACCACACTGGCATAGTCGAGTGTTTGGAAACAGGGAAGGAATAAACCTCTCTGCTTTTACCTCTTTCAGGGGCACGTCACCAACAATTAAAAATCAGGTGTAGTCAAGTCAGCTGTGCAATGATCAGCACGTTGAAAGGTTCACATAAGCAAACCTCAGACTGCTGTGCCACTTGTATGTCTGGAGAAATGAGCAGTTCTCAAGGGACACAAACAGCAGGCCACTCCCTGTTTTTCAGTAAGTCCACCTGGGCAGGAGTGTGCACCTACAGTCAAGATCAGACAGGAAAGCCGCTACTGTGTGTGTGTGCACAGGCTGGCATCTACAGGACTGGCACGAAGAAGCAGGCTTGCCAGGTGGAAGATGTTGCCCGGGACTGTGAGCAGCAGCAAGCAGCACCCGCCTTTTACACAGCTCGAGGGGAAGTGTTCACTTGCACTGACCGGGTGTGAAGACTCGCTCACCTGAACCTTCATCAGCTGGGAATGCTACGCAGCTTCCTTCTCTCTTGGAATATGAAGAGGTTAGTTAGTACATGTAATTACCAGAAACCTCAAGGAAAACCAGGGCATTCGATCCAAGGCGAAAAGAAGCCTCTGTCTTATCCTCGATCTCCTCACTTAAGGTTGCTATCATTTGCTTTACTTCTTCCCTGAGGTAGTATTTGACGTAGTCTATCTGCACATACTGCTACTCTTTTCCAAAACAAGGAGTGTTTTGTGTATAAAAATCTATATCATTCTTTTGAGAGTTGCATTGTATTCCACCTTATTACACATACACCATTAACCCCCTTAACCAATTCACTATGGATTTATTCCAATCTTTTACAGGCAATGTGATGCTGAAGTTAGTATTTTATATTGAAGGCTTTGTATACTGAATCCAAATACACGGAAAGAAAATGTCTAAATAAGGAATTGCTGGTTCAAAAGGTAAGTACATTTTTACTCTTGATACATATTACCAATTCGCTGACAATGCATTTCTACATGACTTTCCTAATAATTCACTGCCAAATATTTTTTATTATCTCTATCATTTCAATAGGTGAAAAACAGTATCTCGCTGGGACTTTAATTACCTTTTCTTATTATAAAAGAAGGTATAATATTTTTATAAGTAATTTATAATTCATATTCTGTTCATTTTCTAAGAATTTCTTTATTACCAATCCTTGAGATTTGTGCTAATCTTTAACAGTTTTATAAAAAATTCTCAGCACAAAGGATCAAAACATATCCCTGAATGAATCAAAGTCAGCGACGAGAAAGAAATTCATAAAAAAAAAAAGATTTTCGGTATAAATAATCTGTGGATATTTCCGACTGTTTCCCCATCTGAGGTTGCATAAAACAAATGCACAGGGCAGTGGAAATACAGAAGAGGAAAAAATTTGATGGTGAAAGCAAAAAAATGGGTGCAAAGCTTATGTATATGGAAGGTAGGAGTGGTAGGAGGGCAGAAGAAAGAAAAAAAATGAGAATCAAGATATATCATGTACAGGTACAAATCCTCAGGGTTGAATTTGATTGTGATGTGCATCTAAAATGTACCAAACAACATGGTAAGGGAGAAAAACCCCCAAAACATAGATCGTCGTGTTCCGTTCTGAGATTCCATCCTGTAAACTTAACTAGATCTACCTGTAGTACAGGGAGCACAATGGGGGCTGAGAAGCCACTCCACCCAAACTTAACCCACTTAAGTCTGGCAACATCCCAGGGCCAGCCCTCCTCCTTCTGTTCTAAGAGGTGGGAAATAAAATAGCAAAGACCCGGGAAACTTCTGAAGCTCTAGGCCAGAGTACATGTGTGTTAGATCTCCTGGCCTGACTGTCAATAACATTTTCCCCTTTTGAATCTTATTACAGGTTCATAAATACAGACTGCATTTTGTAACATGTGATTTAACCATGAATTCTGATCATACTGTTGAAAGTCTCTGAGATTACTGAGCGCTCTGTCAATAATTCCTGTCATTCTTGCCAGAAAGAGCCAATGAGAGGCATGCAGGGGGTCTCCTTCCTGCACATCCAGGGCTCTGACGTATCTGTGTGCTGCTGTGTGCCTTTTACTTTCCTGTCATCCTGGCACCACTTTTCTGTTTCTGTCATAGTTTTTTTTGGTCTGTACAGACTTGCCCTGAGCACATCTTCCCGTGGTTTTCAGTAAAGGTACCTGCTTTTCATTTCCCATTGGGTGTACATTTCCAATTCTCTGCTCACTGTACACAAGAGACTGGGATCTACCTACCTGATCTATCTTTGGTATCACCTGGCTTCAAAACTGACTCATTCTGGGTTACATGTTCTCATCAGCCAAGCTAGTCCACAGCCTGCAAATGTTTTCCCTAACTTCTGAAAATGAGGATTACCTTTTCATTGCATATAACTGGTCGGTTGTTTCTACAGAATTACTGGAAATTTTCTGGGGGAAATTTATCATGCACACGGTGGAACCTTAAATGGCCTTACATTTCAATGTGGTTGCTGACGTGTCACAGTGGAAATCTTGGTATCATCATCTTTCTCTTGTACTCATTTCCCTATTACACTGTCTCCTTTCTTTCCTTGAAATCTCTCTGCCCTCACTGCTCACTGCAACTATGCTTTTCCTCTTCATTTTATAATAGTGTTAGTGCTTCAGATTGTAAACCTGTTTCCAACCCTGCTCTTTCATGAGCCCATCATTCACCTTGAAATACAACCTAAAACCCGTGTCACCCAGGAAGCTGAGGGCTCCATAAACACTTGTGAAATAAGTGAAGCAGTAAACATATAACAGGCCTTTAATCTCCCACACCCAGTGTGGGCTCCTCTGCTGGATGTGTAAGGTTGTGTGTGGCTCAGGCAAACATTTCCCCACCATCTGTGCAAGAAAACTCACTCTGTTATCATCGCCTCTGTTCACATCCTCTGTACAAAATTATAGATTCTCTTCATGATACTCTAAAGTCACATGACCAGTGTCTTTTTATTCTGCTTCTCTTATTTTCTCACTTTGCTTTATAGTCCTGATTTCAAGGACTACCAACCTAACACGTTAACCAGGCAGCTTGCTCTGGAACTGCACATTGGTCTACCCAGTGTCTAGTTTTCTCAGCAAGATCTCAAAAATTAACATATGCAAACCTCAACTTCTCCCTCTTCTTTTTTTGTGCTAGTGAGATTATGTCAAGGGCCTTCCAACTAGCCTATCTCCCTAATCCTTTTCTATTTATTTAAATAAATATTTGGTTATTAAGTTGTCCATGCTGGGCTGGAAATCGTGATCCTTCTGCCTCAGCCTTCCAGGGCACTGAGATTATAGGCATGTTCTACCATGTATAGCTATCTTTTTATATTTTGAATCAAGCAGCAGCAAGTTATAAAAGGTCATCCTTGATTTGTTCCTTAATCTCACATCCACCCGATGTCAATTTCAACTCCGTTTCCTATGTCACTCAATTCCTTTCCAACGTCACTGCCGTGGCATATTCCCATCCACATTATCTCTTACTCTCACTAGCTTCCTGGCTGGTCTATTTGCCTTTAGACTTTTATCCCAAGAAAACATCCTTTATACCACTGCTGAAAATTAAAATTCAACTCTATTGCAAATGACGATAATTTGCACAGGATTTATTTACATCGAGACTATGGCAATGGTTTGGGTGGGCTGGGGGGTGGACCACAGTGATAATTCTGGAGCTAGAATCAAAGAAGAACACGTCACCACTATTGGCCTGAAGGGAAAAGGGGAAGGATTTATTACTGGAAGGGGAAAATTATGTAAATACCATGACTGTGAGTAGGGGAGACACAGCTGGCTCTGGGTGATCTTCCAAGGAATGAAGCCAACAAAGCACACTGATCTTGACCTCACTGCTCTGCCTATCTTTCGCTAGGACTATCTAGGCTCAACCAGAGCAGACCAGGCCTCTTATCCTGAATTCACCATACAAAATACCTTTTCTCTATGACCATGTTTGGCCAATTATCTTCTAAATTCAATTCACTTATCACTTACTCTATCTGAAACATGCCAGGTGCATAACTGACCACCCTGCCTTCAGTGATTTCCTTCTCTCAGCTGCAGGTTTTTATCCAGGCATGTATAATATGCTATCGTCCTTATTTCCTTACTGTCCTTGACAACTAAACAGAAAACTCTCTAAAGAGAGCAGGGACTATGTCTGTCACCTTTTTGTTCTTAGTTCTTAACTTTGGACAAGACACCTAGTAGGTACTCAATAAATGACAGCTGAGTCAAAGAATGAATTTAAGCATCAGCTCAAGTCCAGAATCATCCATGAAGTGTTCCCTGAAAACTGTTGTTTCACCTGCTTTTGTACTTTTCTTTAGGTGACAGTCTCTCACAGCATGAATCATATCTTTTGCTCCTCTGACAGTAAGTCTATATTAGGAGCTTAATAATGCTTCCTTTAAAGAATCAGTATTTGGAGGCAAACAAATATATAAAAGCTTGAAGTCCTTGAAATTGATAAAAGCAATACAAAGGTAGAGATGGTGACATCTTAACTCTAGCACTTGCTGATCCCCAGAAGCAAAAAGTTCAAATTTTTAGGTGAATGTGGTGTGTGCACATGTGTGTGTGTGTGTGTGTGTGTGTGTGTGTGTGTGTTTCTGGACATCAAATTCATGGCCTCATCATGTCAGACAAGTGCTCTACCTCTCAGACGTACTCCTAAACTCCGAATCCAAGTTTTAACATTTGGTTTCAATAACAAGTCTAAACTAAACCAAAGGACTTCTGCATTTCCAGAAGAACATAGGATTCAGAGGTTTGACCAAGGGCTTCATGTCACTGATACAGCTGATGTTTATACTCCAGAAATATTTCCTCACCCTTAATCTGAAACCACAGACCAGAAGTAGATGACCTCTGTTTACAGCTTTTCTCAGAAGCATTATATGTGAGTTCGTTTAAGACCTATGCTGTTGGAGTGTGCACATTCAAGCTCTTCCTATCCTTTGCTTATCAAATGTACTCACTTTTTAAAAATGGAAGAAAAGGTGATGGATGCTGACTGACTCTGAAAACCAAAATATGTCGAATGCCAGCATTGACAAAGAATCAGAAAAGCAAATCACAGACCAAATGACCATATTCTCAAGAGACTCCATGATATTTGCAAAGACAAAATAGGTTAGAGTGAGCCTGACCCTCTGGACTGCAGTCGTGTTGGGGTACCTCTTTTGTTAGTCTGTTTTCTCACACATTTCCCCGTTAAACACTCCATGGAGATGAGTGGCAAATATTAGAGGTTTAACTGGCAAGGGAACTAAAACCCACAGGGATTAGGGGATTTGCCTTGGTGAGAACAAGCCAATGGCAAATTCAGGATTGTAACCCATGTACTGACCCAAATCCACCTATTACTCTGCTTCAGAACACCACCACCAGCTCCTAGGATGAGGACCTCAGAACGAGGTTCTGGATATGCTTTTCCTATTACTGGGAGAATATCAAAAAGACAGTAGTGTAAAGGGTCACTTACTATTTGTATATAAAATGAATTCTTTCAATTTGAAGGTCTATTTAGATTGTTTCTTTTAATCCGTGGAGTGACCATGGTAACTGGTACTTTCATTTAAGGGGACATAGGATGACTGAGCATAGACAGCCCGAGGCGTCACTGGGGATCGCCCCTCTCTGTGTAATCAGAACCCAGACACCCTTTTGTATTGTCTGGCACTGTGGCTGGTGGACAGAAGAGAGCAGCTGCTTCTATTAAGGACCAAAAACAAACATTGCAGAGAAAAACAATCCAAGTTCCAATATGTAAAAAACAATTTTATTTGAGATAGATTCTTTCTGGAGAAATATAAATTATCTACATAAAAATTTTAGAGCACCAAAAAGAAAACTTAAGTTTTACTTGTTGAATTTTAAGTCATACGTAATGAAAACTGAAGGGGAAAACAAAAGTGAATACCATACAGGGAACAAGATAGAGAATATAGGGAGAGAGGAAGATGTGGAAGCAGACACACCAAAAAAAGAAAATGGAACACAGAAACTGACACAAGAAGACACTACACACAGATACAATTTCAACCCAGGGAAAGGAAAGGAATGGCACTCCGATGCAGATGGACAAAATACGGGTGCGCACAACACAGGCTTTACAACTATACTATCACTTTACAATGACAGGCAGAAACAGAGGCATCCTGTGTAGTCCAAATTGAAGTCTAGTTTTCGAAACAATGGTTTGATGTTTCGTATGATATATGCTCCTCTCCTCCCATGCTTACAGAAGCTTTTACAACGGAAAAAGAAAGCCAAACTGCACGTCCAAAGAGTAGGGAGGGTGAGGCCCACACTCAAGGATTTTTGCATTCCACCATTATTTCTCTATTGAAACATGACCCTGTTCTTGGCTTTTTATTCGCTCCCTTTTCCACAGCCTAACAGTAAACTCCCACACACCAGTGGGACCACAGAGGAGAGACAATAATACAAGCAGCTGCTCAAGCTGTGGTTTTCATTAGGGAAAAAAAAGTGCCTTGATTATAAGAGATTTAGTTTTTAACCTTTGTGCCAAAACTGAAGTAATTAAAACTCCATGTAAAGAAATATGAAAGGTTCCTTCAAAGTATTGGGCAGAGCAGATACTGAACTGTCAAAGGGGAGAGGGGTGGAAGCACATTGAAATCTAGCAAAGATAAAATAAAGATGTGTCTATCACAGAGGGACTATATTGCATTTCTGGAAAGGCTCAAATTGAAATGAGCTGTGAAAAGACACTGAGGAACTTAAATGCGTATTATTATGTACAAGATGCCAATCTGAAAAAAGTCATACATTGTATGATTCCAACTATATGACATTCTGGAAACAGCACACCTTTGAAGACAGTAAAATAATCAGTGGAGATATGCAACAACTTAGAGAGAAGGGGAGGAATGAATAGGAACAGAGAGGTTTTTTTTAAGGGCACTGAAAATAATTTGCAGGAAACTATAATGGCAGGTACACGTTATTAGACATTTGTCCACAGGATAAACCTCACCCAGGATGAGCTCTAATGAAAATGACAGGCTTTGGGTAATAATGATGTGCCCATGTGTGCTAAGTAATCATGCCACTCTGGTGCATGATAGTGATAATGGGGGTCTACACACACGTGGGGGAGGGAGGATAAGGGTGAGCTCCTCTCAGATGGCTGTGAACCTAAAACTGATCTACTGACAGACAGACAAACAAAGCAAAGCAAGGCAACTCCTTAAAGTCTTTCATTCGATACAAGAGCAGAATTAAGGGAGGCTGCCCCAAGTCAGAGCTGCTCCTGTTGCTCTGTGCAAGGGTGTTAGCTCTTGATTGTCATCAATAATTTTGCCTCTGCATCGTGGCAAGTCCAAATCCTGGCTTTCTCTTTTAGCAAGCAACACTAGCTAAATCATTACTTTCTAAAGCCCATTTGCCTCCTTGTTCTATCACATAGGTAAAACAAAAATCAACATTAGGCTTATTAGGATGATTAAATACATAAAAAGAGTTTAGCATAATAAGTGGCACCTGACAGGACGACTAAATGTATTTATCAGCGAGGGTTCAAGTGTGGATTAAGGATGTATTTATTATCAATGAAAAGGAGACTAATTGTGCTATTTTTCTGATTTTCATAGCCTTGAGTTAGTTCCTTATATTAATCCTGGAAATACTCTTCCAGGATATGGGACCCCAGAAGAAAGGAATTCTAAATGCAACAGAGATAAAGGAATGACATCCCAGGCAGTGAGGTGGACAGGAAGAGGAAGAAACCCAGAAGATGCGTCGAGTAGCCTGCTGCCACCTGGCTGGACTCTGGTTCTGAGAAAGATGGAAGATTGGAAAATACCAAGTGGAATCTCTTTGAGCACAAGCCGCTGACTAAACCTTCTGCTCAACTGGAAAGCAATTCCCATAAAGATGTCTCCAACTTAAACTCATGTAGTTGTGATCCCAATGATAGTGGAGCCCTCTGACTGCTAGGCACTGGTTAAAGCTACAGAAAACAATGGAGATTCCATAAAATGAAAAGATCCCACATTAGGGAGAGCCCTTCCCCCATCTCATGTATGTATTCATAGAGAGAAGCAAACGTGATGTCAGTCACAGCTTCATTTTTGTTAAAGTGCTTAATGAATGAGCATGTTTTCCAGCAATGGATGCATATCTTTGCCCTTACTCCAAAACGAGCAAATGGTTTTCCCATTCCCCTCCCCCCCAAACAGAACTACTCTCTTGTTTTCTTTAGTCAGTGCTGATGAACATGCCCCTGCTCTTGCCACAGTACTTCGTCTTCCTCCAAATGCTTCACTTTTATTCAGTACAGATCAAGCTCACTGGGCAGCCTTAGCGCCTTTCAGGTTTTGACCCTATTCCATGTTAAACAGGCTGTGGTTCGCATGTAGGATGGCGTTCTGCAAAATGTTCCTTCCAACCAGGGCAGTTATGTAAACAGGGCTGCTTCTGGCAGGAATGTCTGACAGGATAAACAAGGCTGAGGAGAAAAAAGTACTTTTAGAGAGGGGTGACTTAATCAGGGACAGAGATACACTCCAAAAATACTCCTTTCCAATGTAAAACCGGCCTCTGATGAAGTCACCAAGAGAAATTTTAGAAGATCAACAGTGACTAAGTCAGCAGCAATGATTTCTGACACGGTACTAAGAGGATCAACTTCTCATCTTGTGGTTTTAAAATTCTATTTTGTTAAAAAGAAACACCAACATTTATAGTGCCAGGGATATTTCTGAGGGCTACTTTCAGAGTTCATAACATTTAACAATCTATATAGATGTTGAATGGAAATTGTAGCTAACGATCTACCCAGTAAATAAGACATACAATTGTCACATAATTAGAAGAATATACTCATGTTGATATTTATTGTTTCCTCAGAGGCTTAGTACTGTATTAGTGTCTGGTTACAGAGTGAGTAATGAAATAAAATACTTAGCTTTCCAAACAAAAGATTATAGATGGGAAAATCTATTATACAAAAGTGATAATCATTCTAACCATAAAATAAGGATTCATTATACCAAGTTAATAACCAAGAAAACAGGTACTGTATAAACAAAAAAATTTAACATTAAAACTGGAGACTAGCTAACGTGTGTGATGAGGAAGAGCTGACCAAAAAACTAATGAATTAGTTTTAGTCTCAATTTTATTGTAAAGCACATTGCATATGACTGGTTATTATACACCTGAACCTGGGTCCTGAGTATGAAATGCCCAACGTGGTATTCAAAAATTTTGTGTAGATAGAATACATCTCATTTACTGCGATGTTAAGTGGGTTTAGTGCTTACCAGTAGGAGGCAGTGTCCACAGCGCGCAAGCGGGGATGGTGTTAAACTACTTCATGGGACTGCTGTAGGGATTAAATCAGACCATGCACATACCGTGCTCAGCAAAGGGCAGAATGTCTTGATAAAGAGTAACATAATTAATAATATTTTTCATACCAGGATTCAATCAATAAGATAATTAAAAATAAATTGAATACTGTGTTCTTCCTTGTTTTAAGTGTTAGCCAAAATAATGTAACAATTTCAAAGCCCATTTATTTATTATTCTTTCCAGGGCAGCCCACAAATACAGTACTAAGATAGTTTAGGGTACCTGGGGATAGATCAAGGGGCAAAAAAATCTGAGAAATCTTTTTATTTCTGTCTTGTTCATTTACAAGCAGGTTAGAAATTTTCCAAGCCTAATTTTAAAGATATGAATGTTCAGGATAGCATGTTTATTTTGTATGAAGTGTCAACAATTCATAGATCTGAAATGATCAGAGTTGGTAAACTGAATCCCTAGATAGTGGAGTGAAGCATGAATTTATGTGGTTGGTGCTCTACAATGGACAGACGATGCCAACAAGTCACTGCATGCACACCGATATCTTTTCCACAGGTATTCTTTAGTCAGTCACTGGGAGAAAGTTTACTTTGGTAGGCCACTGGTCATTTCACTTCCACAAGCATTTTTGTGGAATAAATGAAATTAGAATTAGATGAATGGGAACAACTTCATCACTACTAGTAATTATACTATCACTACAACCGTTTGGAAAGAGCTCACTTTATGGAGAAAAGTTAAAATGGACTTCATAAGCAGAAACAGAGGCAAACAAAGATTTTGTAAAACTAGGGATTTTTGTTTGAAGAAGGCTTCTATGAAAGAAATTGGCAGACAGATGACACAACAGAAGATATTTAGAAAGCCTCACACTGAAAAGAGACGATACTGGGAAAATTCAGTAAAATCCTGCAGCTCACCAAACACACACCATCACTGCAAAAATGGGCAAGGAATGCACCCGACGTTTACTAAGAGGGCTATCCTAAAGACTGGCAAGCACATGAAGAAGGTCCTAGTAATCCAATGAATGCAAATTAAGAGCTATTGTTTCACACTCACTAAGACTGACGTGGGCACAGAACCCTTTCAGACCGCAGTGGGGGGGTGGCCGGCGGACACTCTGGACAGTATTCTGGCACCATTTGGGCACATTAACTCTTCATATTTGTAACAGCCAGCAATTTCCCTTTTACACACAAGTTCCGAAGAAACATCCACAGTGGGCCAGATGAAGAGCCCCCATGAGTGTACACATCTGCTGGCCACGCTTGGGACCACAGAGGGACGCTCCAGAATATGGAGGGAATCTGCAAGGAGAGTGGCCTGCAAATAGTGTGGAATGAAATAAAACAATTCTAGTATATTTTAACACTTAGTTAATGTATCAGGAAAGAGGGAAGAAAGAAAATAGGAAGAAAAGGGAATAGTTAGAGTTTCTTACAGACCAAGCACTGAGTTTCATGAACAAATTAAAATGTTCTTTCTTGAAACAATTACATTTCTAGCAGTTGGTTAAAATTCCACATAAGACCCTATGGTAGTATCTTCTAACAGAACTAAGCCTTAATCTTATAACTTAATTAAGTGCTATAGTTCACAAAAAATCCATTCTCTCTTATTCTTGAAATCTCACTAAATGTGATGTGGAGCTTCGTCCCTTCCTAAGTGAGACTGTGTTGTCTTCCAGCAAGAACTTCTGAGCTGGTTTTGGAGGCTGTGAAGAGTTTAGCAAGTCCCTATACACACCATGGGTTCCTAAGCACAGCAAGATAAAATTACTAGTTACACGAAAGGAGAAGAAAATTGATTCAAATGACTTTCAACAACTGATCCTAGTGTACATTAAATCTTTAACACTGTTAAGAGACATGAATGTGGGCAAGATAGTGAATATATGATCTTTCTGGCAGGGCAAAATATTAATATATGAAGTAAGAAAATAAGGCAGCACATAGGTGAATTCTAAAGTTGCCACATAAACTAGTGGTTCTCCACTGCTGCTGCCTCAGCATTAGCAGGAAGGCTCATAAGACTGCTGGCATCCTCCTGCGGTGGCTCGGGAGGTGCGGGGATGGACACTTGTCCTGCAGACCCTGGCTCCACACTCTGATAACCTCTGCCATAAACACAGAAGGGGCTGGTCACGAAGGCACAGCGGGAACTGAGAAGGGACTGGGAATCGGGAGCACGTGGAGGAGGGCTCGGCTGGGGGATCTGGGGGGCCTCAGGAAGGTGGATGTGGAGTGAAGGTGTGAGGAGAATAACCATGAAGCAAGGCCGCCCAAGCACAGGTACTGCGGTGTGCACGGGACGGACAACAGCAGGGACAGTGTGGAGGGCTTGGTGACAGGTGGGAACACTGGAGAGGCCTGGCAGCTCTGTCTGCCCAATGTGCACCTGTCCAGCTGCCACCCTGTGCCATCAGACGGAAAGCTAGGGACACAGCAGACGTTTCTGCGAGCAAGGGAGCAGAGGTGTCTGCTCTCCATGCAGGGTGCCTGGCACAGGTCAGCTCACCTGGAAGTGCCAAACCCTCAAGTGCGGTGTCCGGTGCATCTCTTGAGTGTTCCTTGCACACTGCGGCACCACAGGCATCTACTGCATGTGCAGCTGTTGGTGTGGAGCACAGCACTGCACAACAACTTGCCCACTTCTGCCTCCCACTCTCTTCTGAAGCCTAGCGGTGAGGCCTATGCTCAACCTTGGCCCTCTCACTCCTCCTCCAGGGAGAGCCAAAGAGGTACACGAAGGCAGGCACATCAGAACCACGTCCCACCACACCGGAAAGATGGAGAATGGAGACCAGATCCCTCAGGGAGCTGCCTCCAGGCAGCCAAGACTTCTAATTATTCACCTGCCTGCTCCAAAGGACGTGGTCCTGTGACAGCTGAAGAGGAAGAGGCAGAGTCGTGCCTGTTCTCATGCTGCACGCAGCACAGGTCCTGCTAGCAGGGTGCTTGGGGACCAAATGGTATCGAGTAATGTGCTTGGCACTTAGGGTTTCACAGACAGAAGCCATCATTTCTAAGCTTATATGGGCTTCTCATGAGTCCTGGAAGCCTCTTTGGACTGTGCTAAACAGCGGGCAGGATGGAGCAGCTGTCTCTGTGGCCAACAGGTAGACTTTTCGACATGGACTGTAATGACAATGACAGAAAGAGCCACAGTAGAAGAGTGTTCAGATTAGGGGAGAACATTTTTCTGTAGAGTAGCTACGATTGCAATGACAAAATAAGAAGCAGAAATGTATCCAGAAGGCTGCTGAATTTTGAAATGCGGAGAAGTCAAGATTAAAGAGGGAAGTGGAAGCTAGAAGAGTGGGCTAAGTTTCCTGGGAAGATAGAGAAGAGGAGAGAGGAAGACACAAAGAAGGTGGTGGAAGAAGGAAAGAGAGAGAGCAAGACAAAGAGGGAGGGAAGGAAGGAGAAAGACAGACAGACAGAGACTGCTTGATTCTTACGGCCACCACAAAGCTGGAAGAGTGGGCTAAGTTTTCTGGGAAGACAGAGAAGAGGAGAGAGGGAGACATAAAGAGAGTGGTAGAAGGGAAAGAGAGAGCAAGACAAAGAGGGAGGGAGGAAGCAGACACATAGACCGATAGACAGACCGCCTGATTCTTATGGCCACCACAACAGGGATGAACCACAGAAGACAGAACAGGAAAGAGAGGCAGTGGGGAGCCAGGTGGCGGAATGCTGGGGAGAGCTCAAGGCCGGCGCCCGCCTGTGCTGCAGGCAGGCAGTAGATTATGGTCTGATCAGAATTCCTCATGATAGCAGATGCAGGTTTCAAAGGCAGAATGCCAGCCAGAAAGGTCAAACCCCTCCAGGTATCCCTATGGCCTAGAATTCCAAGCAAATTCAAGACTTCTAAATGCGTCACTTCCGGAGCTAGGTATACAATGTCGATGAAGAAGAGATTGGGCCTGTCTTTTTAAACTCACTAGTGTCCCCAGTACTGCAGCCCCCCCTCCACCCTGTGACTTCCTTTGAAGAGATGGCTCTCGGCCATAGGCTTTATCCTCTCATCATTAGCTGCTCCAAGTGTAGTTTCAGGGCTGACAGTGACATTTATGCTTTGATGTATTTTTCCTCCCTAATTTTGGAAATAATCTCTAAGTGCTCACTGTCAGCATCAATAACAGAGCAGGAGGTGCTGTAGTCAGAGAGCAGCCTCAGACCTCCACATGGGCCAGATCTGCTGAGAGGAACAAAGGCTTTTCCTGTCCCACCTCAGTAGGAATGTAATCGCCACCCAGGTCAGTCTGGGAGAGGGACCACAGAGGACTCATCAGGGACACCAGGGGCCATACTGCGCACTGAGCTGTCCAGGACACTGTGAAATAAGTCAGCAAGAAAACAGAGGTTTGGAGAGAGAAAAATCTACACAGATAGCAACTGAACTGAACACTTCAATTTCTAAGCTAACTTAGTCACTTTCTCATCAGAAAAATCTAGAAGCAAGACACATACACACATACACACACCCACAGAGAAAGAGAGAGAGAGAGAGGATAAAATTTAGTCACTCATTCCCCCAGTGGGTAAGCCTACCAGGTGGGGCTGAAAAGAGATGAGAAAATCATAGATATATTTAGCCTTCATTAGGAATAGCTTTGAGACACATGACACCTTGAGATGTCAAAATTGTCATTTTTGGGAGAAATAAAGTCTGCTTCCAAGTTTTATTTACCAAGATTTGTCACCTCAAAGGAAAAACAAATAGAAAAGCACAAGTACTCTAAAACTGTCCCACACTGTGTGTGTGGGGGGGGGGGTGGAAAAGCAAAAGTCAGGATGGTCTTGTCATCTTTTAGCTCAGTAAACAGATGGAGAGGAGACACCAACTTTCTCTAGAGAAGACATTCTCCCCAAAGTGGGTTCTACTTGGGAAAAGGAGGAGAAAAATATAAAGTGGTGAAAGATAAAGTAGTTTTGAGGAGCACAGGCTGTCCTAATAGTGTAACCTCATATTTTTTTGCTGCTTTCTTATTGATACTGCCCTTAGTAAAAATCAAGGATACCTTAGGCCTATTGTTTTCTGCCCTATAGTACCTTTTGAGCTAACCAGGGTAACTCCCCCCACCCAATAGCCTATAACTTTTCTGCCTTGTTAAGGGAAAATCCTGTGATTCTTACATTTCCCTCCTCTTTGCAAAAGTGGGGAACAGATTTGGGGAGGAGATGTGTGGGAATTATCAGAGGAATGTTGACAAAAATATCATGGACACCTGCCCTAGAGGGGGTGGCTGATACTACCCTATCTTTGCCAATGAATGCCCACTCAGTCCAGGGAGCTTTAGGAGAGTTCTGTCTGCCCACTCCTTCCTTCCTCCTTAACTACAGCCACCTTTCTCCACTGCCAATTCTCAAATCGGCACAATGATTAATGACCTGGGCAAGAACTTAATTTCCGGTCCAGTAGTACAAGGTTGATTTCCAATAAAAGAACTCACTCAAGACAACTATTTCCTCTCCACAGCTTCTAATCTTTTATTCAACTGTGGGTATTCTTTCCTCTCAGTGTGAAAGCCGAATCAATTTTCGAACTTCAATCTGGTGAATATTCCAAAGAATGGGAGAATGCCAAATCCGGAAGGGACCTTAATAGCAATGTAACTGAACCTCTTTTCTTGAGTTGAGACAGAACTGAAGGGTGAGGACTTTCAGTCACCATCCTGCGGGCACATGCTCAAGCTGCATGAGAAGAGGAATCACTATTGTTCAAGGGAACAGCTTGGGTCCTCACTTGTCTCATTATGGAGTTACTTTTAATGAAACAGTCTATTTTAAACTGGGAACTAATTGCCATGGGAGAGTATGTTTGTAATTATAGGCTCAGGCAAAACAAAGAAAAACAAGTGTCATTGAAAACCTTCAGATACAACAACACAATTACGATGTCCAATTACCTCCTCACTCCTTAAGTACCTAGGACAGATGTAATGAACTGTCCTTATTTGAACTATGCATATCCATCTCTTGTATTTATTTCTCAGAAATGCCTGATAATCCCATCACTTCTGTAAAATTAATTCTGAAAAGCAGAAGTTTCTAAATGTGATGCTAATGACTGAATGATACAATGCTTCCTTTAAATGCATGACTTCCTGTAGACAATTCTAGTTACAGTCCAGGCAACGCTTTGTGTACCTGAAACTCATGAGTGAGGGTCTGCAAATGGCAAGCAAGAGGCTGGGCTGATGGTGGCCAGAGGAACACCAGAACCTACTATAGGTAATGAATGTCAGCACTATCGGAGATAGGGACATGCAGTTAAAAACTCTCAGTTTGGATCCAGCTTTATTCATCACCTGCGTAGGTCATTACCCAGTAATTCATTCTTTTTGAGGCACAGTTTCCTTGTTTATAAGTAAGCAGTAACTAGGGGTTAGGGGGATATTATAAAAGTCACTTTAAACAGTATGTATGAAAGCACTCATCACAATGCCTAGCAAATACTGGTGTTCTCTAATGTACCTGTTAAATTTAAATACCTTAATTTCTTTATGCTATGCTTTCTTCCCATTTGAAACACCTCAAATACCATAACATGTGAATGCAGGGATTTACATCATTTCATTCTTAAAGTCAGAAAACAGGGAGTATGGGGTTAAAAAGTCAAATGCACATCAGCTCTGACCTACTCCCCACTCAAATTCTCCAACAGTCTAA
Source organism: Petromus typicus (assembly GCA_004026965.1). NCBI lineage: Eukaryota > Metazoa > Chordata > Mammalia > Rodentia > Petromuridae > Petromus > Petromus typicus. The sequence goes on along the minus strand of PVIR01000096.1, from coordinate 8,265 downwards.
AAATTAAATATGGCCCATGGTCCGCCCTGGAACTTCATGATATCAACTTACGCACCATCCTGAGGCACAACTTGAATAGTAGGAAAAACATGGGCTTCAGACCAGATGGGCTCTCCTGATCTGCAGCACCCCCTTGGATAGATTAACTTCCCTGAAATTTATCTTTCCTATTTATAAAGTGAGATCCTTAACCATTGGCTTTGTAGCTTATTATGATTAAGAAATATTAGCAGAGGGAGCCGGGTAGTTAGCTCAGTGGTTCCGGTGCCTGTCTTGTAAGCACAAGGACCTGGGTTCGATCCCAGGTAACCACATACAATACTGGGTGTGGAGACTCACACCCAGCAGCAACCAGTACCACATACACAGTGCCGGTCGTGGTGGCTCACACCTGTAATCCGAGCACTTGTGAGGCAGAGGCAGGAGGATTGCTGTGATGTGAGTTCGAGGCTTAGCTAAGGGCCAGCTGAAATACAAAGTGAGACCCTGTCTCAAAAAAAAAAAAAAAAAAAAAAAAAAAAAAAAACCCTAAGAAATATAGCAGATATATGTAAAACAGCTAGCAAAATTCCTGAGCCAAAGTAGGTAACTAAAAATGGTAATTGCTAAAAATCTATGGGCCAGAGGTCCTTAGGAGAATGCCATTCCTGTGTTTATTTTTTTGTAAAGTGGCAATGATGCCAGTTCCACCTACTGCATAAAAACTACCTCCTAGTATAAAAATATAATGAGAAAACCTAGGGGAAAATCTTAAATTACAAAGCATTTGATACACATATCTCTATATTCCAGGCAAAAATTCACTGTACTTTGGTGTTGTTTTTAGGAAATCAATCATTGGACAATATCTGTTTTCTTTTCTAAATGGCCTGGTTATCGCTCTTTGAAGTCAGAAAAAGCACCAAAATCAGGACTAACAAAGCCATGTGCATATTCCCTGTGAAAGACTTCTTCCATGAGCACAGCAGAGAAGACTATCTGATGCACACTGAGCAGTATCTGAAAGGCTACAGTCTGGATCCAGGTAAGGGCAGTTAATAACCATTTGAGAATCTTACAGCCCACTACCTGGCAGAGAAGGTTGAAAGCAGACACCCAGGAAGATTCTGTGTGTAGCTGCTCTGCGTGCTGTTACAAAACTTATCCATTTAAGCATGAGGATGCTTTCTGAGCCTTACTGTTTCCCACCCCCTTTAGTCACAGGAAAGAAGGACAAGCTATGCTTTCATGGTCTCTGAGATCAGGATAATCTAAGGTAGAATGCTAAACTTTCAAAACAAAGTCTTGGCCAATATTAGTATGATAATGAGCAGGGACATGAACCTTTAAAATGGCTGAGAGTGGAGAGCTAGAAGGCAGCTCTGATGTCTATGGAATCTCTTAGAAGGATAATATTTCCTATTGCAAACTCAATTTGTGCTCCAGCCTCTCCCAGCCTAAAATTAGTGGGTGGTTTGTTCAATCATCACCCCAAGACTTAGCCAGCCTGCCACTTGTAACTTGGACAGCATTCTCGCCTCTGCTGGCTCTCAGAGACAGTATTTTGAACTTCTTTGCTTGAATGCAAAACACATTAGCTAACTAACCAAACAAGCGGGAAGGAGGAATACCACAAGACCAAAATTGGCAGACTGGATGACTGTGAAAACACTTTTTTAAAGGTTATGGGGCAGGGCCGAGGACTTGGCTCAGTGGCGCCATGCCTGCATCCCAAGTGCAAGGTTTTGAGTTCAATTCCTGGTACCATGAATAAAAAGTTATGGGACAGTGGGAGGGTGATCTGGAGAGTTAAGGAGGTAGTTTCTTTAAAATTTCAATACTCATTCATCCATAAATACAGACATTAAAAATGCAGACCTAAAGAGGAATCGACTACAAACTCAAGTCCTACCTTCCAGGTAGCTTGAAATATGAACAAGCCCACAAGGGCCAAGAAAGGCATATATCTGGTACGTCTTTTTATTTTTTAATTTCCTGCTATGATTTAGGTAGGAGTTTGGTGAATCCATCCTCTTGTTCACTTACATATTCTGTCTCTGTTTCTCTTGCTCTGAATGTATTTTCTTTAGAAATACAATGTTTGGGGGGAAGGGAAGTGTGGAGAAGGGCTCCATTTAAACTGAGAAGACCTAGTTTCAAACTAGCCACTGAGTGGTTATCAATTTGGCATGGAACCTGTGCTGGTTAATCTTGATTCTCAACTCTGTTGGCTTCAGAGCCTCTTTTAGAGATTAGTAAAGCACACTTCTGTGAGTGGGACATGGAGGTGAGGCCTTGGGGACTGTACTGGGTCCCTGGTCCCTTCTTTTCTGGTGCTCTCCCTCTGTGCCATGAATTGAGCAACTTTACTCTTTTACCATGATGCTCCTGTCTTGATTATGGACTGAAATCTCTGAAGCCAGGAGCCAAGTAAACCTCTCCTCTTCTAAGCTGCGGGTGTTAGGCAACTGACCCAGTTTACGGCAAAGCAGATACTAACATTGTCCAGCCTTTGCTTCCTCACCTCATCTGCAAAATGGAAAAGAAGCATGAAATATCCACTTCTGTGAATCAGTTTGTGCATTTCAGTTTCGAATGCTAATGTAAACCATAAAACAAAACAAAGAAACCATGATGATTTCCACATGTGTAAAGCAACAGTGAAGTTTCCTAACAAAGGCCTCTGGTTCTTTAAGGTCTCAAAACTTTGAATGCTTTGGGCATCTGGCAGTTAAACTCTAAATGGTCATATTAAAACTAAACCTAACAGAGAAGCCAACTTTGCAGATGGATAGTGTTCCAGAACATTCTGGAGTAGGCTCACAACAGAGGCAAGGGCTAGCTTTCTAAGGGTGATGGGTAATTTTGTGTTAACTTGCGTGGCTGTGTTATCTAGGCATTTGGTCAGACAGTATTTTAGATATCTCACAGAGTTATTTTGGGGATGGGATCAACACTTAGATTGGTGGCCTTGAGAGCACAACACTGTGGGTGGGCCTCATCAGTTGAAGCCTTAAGAAAAGACAGATTCTTAGACTCAGAGACTTCTGCCAAGAGATGGCTTTTGGATTCAAAAGCAACTCTGCACTGGTCTCCAGGATGCTGTTTTGTACTGCTGCTTTTGGATCTGGACCTCCATAACTGTGTGGGCCAATTCTCTAAAATATCTCTCCCTCTCCTTTTCTTCTCCTGTGCTTCCCTTCCCCTCCCCTTTCTCTACACACACATAGTCAGATACACACACACACACACACACACACACACACACACACACACACACGGTTCTGTTTCTCTGGCTAAGCCTGAGTACCCTTTTGAGTCTCATCCTTCTTAATGTTCTTTAACACAAAACCAAGAACATTTGCTGTGTGCTGAGCACTGGCCTCGAGGCCTGTTGAGTTTTGGAAGAGGCACCTCACTATGATGCCTGTAAATCTACAGGGATCCCTGTGAGTACAGAAAACATGTCTGGACCTACCAGCTTTCCTGTAGACCTCTAAGAAAAACATCCAAAGTCAAAAAGTACTTGACTTCTCTTTAAGAGCAAATAAAACCTAAGAATTAGCTACAGCCTGAACTGGCATTCGTAAAGTTACACATCTATTTCATTTGGACAAATAGGTGGACTGGAGTTTCTTCAGAGTGAGATTTTCTTTACAGAAGATGGCTTGGGCTAGACCAAGGGAGGCTGATGCTTGCACAACATATGTACAGCTGCAGCATCACCTTCTGTAGATCCTTGGTTCCGAAATCACTCTCTCCAGCCAGACCACCGTAAGCCTCTACCAGACAGTCCTCCAGGACAATGAGGGTGAACCTTTGTAGATATAAGGTGCTCCAACTGAACTGATATTATTTATCACACAGCTCCAGCACTGCAATTAAACCTGCATATCCACTGCTCCACTGCTGGGCCCTGGGCACCACTGCCTCGGTACCACTGCACGAGGATGCATTACAGGCATTGAGCATGTGCAAATCTCACTCCACAGAGTTTCCTTCTGAACATGACGGAGTCCTAATGTTCCTAGTTCCCAAATGGAAGTTATGATCTCATGAAGTACTAGAAACAGCACTGCTCTATATCTTCTTGTTCAAAGTAGATTACTAGTTTTCTAAAGATTACAAGGACAAATGCTTTAAGAATGAAGTACCCTGTCTAAAGAGCCAAGAGAAGAGCTTCCCAAGAAAGTGACTTTGACCTGAGACTGCAAAGATAGCAGAGGCCGGAGCTCAGAAAAGGACAGGAGCAGCAACCTGATGCTGTGCAGAGTGGCTGGGGCTGCCACATAGAGGGGCAGGAAAGTGAACTTGCCCCAGACGTCCCTAGATTCTTATGTTCCCCTTTCTTTAAGATCTTCTTTTAAAAGTCTAAATATATCATAAAAGCAAAGCATGTTTATAGCAAATGATACAAAATAGTGATGGAAATAAACAGCTATAGCAGCAAATACTCAGGTAGCCCTTCCTGGGTGGTAAGCACTTTCTAAGTGCTTTCATGCTATGACTACCCACAAGGAGACACAAAGAAGTCGAGTTTATGTAACTGCCTACAGCAGTGGACACTGTGGCAATGGGATCAGATTTCTATGTTGAGATGATCCCCCACTCTAACTCTCAGGTGGAAGGCAGAGAAGCAGAAAGAGATGGTATCAGTGATCCCCAAGGGAGCTGGAGAGACTGAATTATTCCAGCATTACACAGAGGGTAGACGGTCAGGAATTGGAGGTGAAGTACATGTGACAGGAGGGAGGGAGCTATATTAGTACCTTTGTCCCTGGGGCAAAACACCTGCACCTGCGACTTAAAGGGAAGGAAGATTTACAGTGGCCCGGGGCTCCAGAGGTTTCAGTCTGTGGTCATCTGGCTCCGAGGAACAAATGGCATAGGTAAAGCCATGGCAGGAAATCCACTCAATCCACACAGCTAGGATGGAGAGAGGGGCAGGCAGAGAAGGAGATGGGGAGAGCAGGAGAGAAAAAGGAGGAGAAAAGAAGGGAAAGGAGGAAAAGGGAGGGGAGATGAGAGAGGAAAAGGGAACACTAGCGAGCCAGAGGGAGACGCCCCAAAGCTTGCCCCCAGCAACCCACTTCCTGCACCTCCCGAGTCCATTCAGCTACACACTCAGTGGGCCGTTCTACCCACAACGTCAGTCCCCCACGATCCAACTGGATCCCAAAGCCCCACTTCTCAACACGCGCGGCTTCCGGGGGCCATTGCATGCACGGCCTAGCGAGGGTTAGGCTCAGTTTCTGGCTGTTGCTCTGCACAGATAACTGCGGTGAGATGGAGAGAACTGGTTGTGGAAGCCAGCAGAGAAGAGATTTTTTTTTTCTAGATAAGTCGAATCTAAAAGGCTTTAGAAACCTGGAATTACAATAATTACTACAATTTACTGACATTCTTATTACATAAGCATCATTTCTACCCACTCTCAGACTCCTGAAGTTGGTATTGTCCTTATCCCCACTTTACAGATAAAGAAACCCAGGCTCAGAGGTTAAGCAACTTGCTTGAGGCCTCAGGGCTAAGAAGAGTCAGAGGCCTGAAGCACCTCTGTCACTGGTGACTCTGCTGGGTTTCTTCAGTCCTCCACCAATGATCCCCCTGGCTCTGGGCTAGGCCTACCGTTCTATGTGCCAGTCACGTCTCCTCCACTCCGCACCCTTCCAGGGCTCTGCTCTCTCTCTCTCTGATATGCCTCACCGAACCCTCCCTAGCCTGGTCTCTCCAGCTTTCCGTAGGGACGCTGGACCCAGGGCTCCCAGGACAGGGTGCCCTCGCCTGCATCTTTGACACCCTCGCTCCACTGGCCACCGGTGCAGGCACCTCTCAGCGGCCTCCGCTTCCTACACTACTATGGCAACTGCTCCAGTACAGCAGAACTGCGCGTCTGACCATCTTTCTCTCCCCAGTGGACCAACACGAATGCTGCCTGAGGGCATCCCCTCTGTCTTGAGCCCCCAATCTCCAGTATGTACTAATTAAAGAGGAAGAATAAATAACTGAATAAAAGACAGTTGAAAATGTCTGCTGCGTGAAGCAAGTGCCGCATGAATAAAAGCTCAGGAGACTCTGTCACACAGGAAGGGGTATTCCTACCTCTTATATGCTGCCCATCACACGCGTCAGCTGTGGTTTTCCTTTGCTTCACCTGCACACCCTTTCACTAAACTATCAGGTAGACATTATTCCTAATGTGACACATGATAACTTGAAGTCAAGCCAAAGTGAAACTTGTTTAAAGCCCAAAATTGCGGGAACACTATGGCTGAGTCTCTGAAGGTCACTCTACTTTGTAAAATATTGCTAAGTTTACTAACTGCTATTAGTCTATATCATTGAAGAAAAACTTGGAGTTTTACTATTGCATTTTCTGCTACATAGCATATAAATTAAAAACATTACTTTACTTTCAGAAGGTACACTACCTAGAAAAAGCCAGGAGTCAGGATAAAATGGAGGGGCAGCAGGTGGAGGAGAAGCACTATTCTTGAGTCTTCAAGAGATTTTTGTGAAGCCATAAGAGTGCATTTAAACTAAACCAGTTAAAAGGAAATGAACAAGTCACACTTCCTACCATCAGTCTCATACAAGCCAGATCAACAGCAGACTGAAGTACAGCACATGGTCTGTCAGGACACACAGCTGCCATCTTCGGCCCTACTCAGATCATCTGAGCTGCCAGAACACACCCAAGGGTCAGCCAGGCACCAGTGCGGGCACCCACCACCCGAGGGCGGTGGCTGGGGACTCACTGGGACATCCCACTCCCGGCTCTTCTGCTCCTGCCCAAGTATGAAGAAGCTTCTGTCTACTCCCACCACAGGATTCTCTGGTTCCCGCCAGGCACGCTGCAGGCTTCGTCATCTCCTGTGTTGTCTGGCCAAGGCCCCGCTCTCCAGGGGCTTGTGTGTACCCTGCTCTGGTCTCCTCACATCTTATCCTGGAGAAGTCCCACAAATGCCCCCCTAGAAACTGGCATTACCATCATCTCCTCTGCGTCATGTCCACAGATCTGTGCTGCTGCCCATGCAGCCCACTGTCCAACTGTCAGGCCAGTTCTTTTAGGTGTGATGTTCCTTGGACTCAAATGGACGTAGACTGAACAGCCTGACTTTCTGGTGGGATGTGCTCCTGCACTACTGGCCTCCTCTCTAAATTTAGGAGCTTTGGATATTCCTCCGAATCAGGGCTAATTATGACCAGTAACTTCATTCCTGCTTATGCTTGGCAAAACACCCCAGCTTTCTGTTGGGAGCCAACACAAGGAATGTAAAAAAGACCAAGATGATGCATTGATACACAGATTTCTAGGGAACAAAACAGATTATAAATGCAGAAATTATCAATAATTATGTCTAATCATGCTAAGTGGGAAAAGAGTAACTGCTCACTATGCTGAGTAAATAGTAATTTGCTGTATCTAGAAAAGCCTAATTACTTGAACAGTGTTTTGGAGATTTAATTACATGGGTAAAATATTAAGCATAAAGATTTTTAGTATGAAAAGCATTTTCAAAATAAAACATGATCATATGATAAAACATATACATTTACATAAATACATAATAATAAAGTTAGAAAACTAATAAGTAGTCATCAATAAAATAATCCATAGTCTATAAGTAAACAAGATGTCTGAGCAACTCATATATATGCACAGAATCCTAAACTTCCAACTCGATGGAGATAGACTGATCATTCAGGTTAAAACGACTATAAATTAGGGCCAGGGGTATGTAGCTCAGTGGCATCTTGCCTACCTCACAAGCTTCAAGTCCTAATTTTGATCTGGGGTACCAAGGAAAAAAATGACTAAAAATTAGTAACATTTCTATGTCACGGAAAACCAACGTTAGGAATACAGTGTGGCCACCATATAGTACAGGAAGTTTTCTCCATCGACCATATTTTATTCAGATAAACTGCTGAAATCTAAACTTGATTTTTAATGTACAACAGGAAATAAAATTAAAATAAATTCCACTGTATGTGTACTGAATTTTTCAAGCAGACTTTTTAAAAGGCAGGAACAAGGTAAGAAGTCATCACTCAACAATCCTGACAAAACAATGATAATCTGGTTATACTGACAATAAACACAGGAAATGCCAGGTTCTGGTTAATTCTGTCCAAACAAGCAAATGCTTATCTGACTCTCAGGATGAAAAGTGAAGGATGAATTTCCGGCTAGGACTCACATTACCACACTGATGAAAGTGACATCAGGGGCAACCTGACCTGGCCCAAGGTCTGAGCAGAACAGACGGATGGCCGGCAGTG